>WOGR01000569.1:0-24333 GCA_015342045.1 Leptinotarsa lineolata | reverse complement strand
TGTTGTCAACTCGGTGTGAATACAAGTGTTACAATTATCTAATTAAAGAACGTTTTTTGTGTAGAAGGTATGTCTCGGCGGATGCCTATTTTGCTGCATATTCCGTGTCATTAGTTTACATTCCGGAAAATATTTTTTCCGGTTATTTTTTGATTGAATTTTACCAATACTACCACTAAAATGGTTAAAATGATTTATACCTTTGATAAAAGACAAAGTCTGAAATGAATGTCATAAAAATTAAAAGGACCTACTAAATATACTACCCACCGTTTCAATTTTTCATTTTGGTACCAAAGTATTGCAAATTTTTAAGTAAAATTCATCGATCATTTCAAAATCGGCTCTTGGTAAGTTGTCGGGGTCAGCTTTAACAAAACTAGGCTCAACATTCATTTTGAAATTATTTTAACAAAAATACAAATTTATCTGTGAAAACCATTGATATCAGAAAGAGCACATTGTCGCATATACTACAGAGAGCACTGGGTGACTGGATGACAATATGGCTAATATACCAGTAACGTTGAATTTCTTATTTTTGGTGGGTGGCATGAATGCATAATTGATTTATTTCATCAGGGTTCATGAGAATTCGTAAACCATTCGAAAATACAGCTCGTTAAATTCTATTTAGAACCATATTAAGATATAACTTGTACTATATCAGTTATCAAGACAAATATGTTTGCTTGCAAACATGAAAATTTGTTTGCAGGCTTGATATAACTGATAATCATGTAAAATGTCTCATGCCTCATGTACTGAACGAATTTGTGTCCTCTTAGATTGTGCATCAATGTAAACGCATAATATAGCCATATATATTAAACTACAAAAAAAAGAATAAAAAAAAGTTTTTTTTTCTAACCAAGAGACACGTTCCACCCATATTTAAGATTTGTGCGACCTGCTGTATGAAGTTTAACTTTTGTTAAACTTATAAAATGACCGCTCGAAATAATATCTATTCAACCTTATATATAGCGGGATCGTCACACTTACGACAGTTCATTCTAAAAATCAACAAAAATTGAGTTCACTGGAAAATCAAACAGTATTCCATTAATCTATCTTCCCCCTTACCGATCCTTGAAGGCTTGATGGTAACAAATAGGAAAAAGATGGAAAAACTTACAAGCAACATGTATTTGTCTTCTATCCTCGGCATGTCCCCCGGGAAATCGTGGATTGTCCGCTCGACAGACGAGATCCTTGCCGTCGTCTTCTGCTGCCACATTAAGGGACAAAATACTTCCCGTGAAAGTTTCGGTTTCTTCTTCCTTAGGGAACAAGTAATCATAATAAAGAGATTGTTGGCAATTGTATGGCTCTGAAAATCGTTTTTGGAAATATTCGATTTTGCATTGAGTGACCGTTGAACGGCTTCAAATTATGCGGAAAATGAATAGAAAATATTTAGTGGGAACAATTGGGTTTCAACTAATATACATGAAGTTGAATTCATTCGAGGTGAAATAACACTCTTGAATACAGAAAAATATCATAGTTTATTATTTTTCTCGAGACGAACAATAAATCGTTTCAGGAAACTTCAGATTATGGAACTGACTGCTTGAAAGAATCAT
This sequence comes from Leptinotarsa lineolata, assembly GCA_015342045.1. Lineage (NCBI taxonomy): Eukaryota > Metazoa > Arthropoda > Insecta > Coleoptera > Chrysomelidae > Leptinotarsa > Leptinotarsa lineolata. The sequence continues at coordinate 22,744 of WOGR01000569.1, read as the reverse complement.
ATGTAATAAAATAATAACATAATATAATTACAAACAGATACATTTTGACTTAGAAATTACTCTCGGTCTACCAAAATATGGTATTCGTTCAACAAGCAGTCTTTATTGAATTCAATAATTCAGAATTTGTCTTATATCGAATACTGTACAAGATTATCAACAAGTTATTTTTGTTTTGAATGGAATATATCTTTCTGATTGAACCAAAAATACCAAACTACAGTTATAATATAACATTAATCCAATTTTATCACTGTCATTGGAAAAAATCACATCAATACTTTGTTCATTCCTAGATATAGAAAAAAAACTTCAGCAATGAAATAATATCGATAATAGTGACATCAAATCAAGAGCTCTCGTTGAATACACATACCTTCGATTTTCATCACAAAAAATAGCTATTTCATAGATTACAAATTATTACGTATGTTATTGGTGACGCGTGTGTAACGATTAGTTGATCCAAGTAAACTTCCCTTCATTTTGAATCTCACGCCGAAATCGTTCCTTCCCTCATATGATATACGTACTGTTCATAGTATATTGATTAATTTTTTCAGAACTAACACAGTTTTCTGTCAAATATGTCTGAGAGCTCAACAAACTATCATTTCATTCAAGCGCATCAAAACCACAATGTATATTCAACTCACCGTAACATCTGCATTCCTAATGGCTCTCCCATCAAGTAACCATGTTAGTTTGGCAGGTGGATAGGACCCGGAAGATTCACATCTGATGTTTTGCGACTTTCTTACACTTATTAAATCATTTGGGCTGACAATCTTCACTTTGTTCGGTCTTACTGAAAATGAGAAGAGTGATCACTGATAACGCACAAAGATATTCATATCAAATCAAAATATACTTGTCAGACGATTTGGTATCCCAATGACAAAGATTTGTATGTATGAATATAAGCATAACTAATGGTGTATAGATAAAAACTGGTAATTCACAAAAGTTTGAATGAAATAAGTACAAATACAATAAAAATAAAAATGAAATGGAATATACGTTTTTCTAAATGGTTCATTGAAATACTCTTGCAAGCTATAATAGATTCTATCAGCTAGCAAATTTCTAACTGCTTTCTTGAATTGTACGTTGGTCAGATTTGGTAATCACTAGTAATCGTGGTCACGGTAGTGTAGAGGTTAGCACATTCGCCTTTCGAGCGGACGACCGGGGTTCGATTCCTCGCCGAGGCCACCGTGCTGGGTAATCGCACGTTAAAAGGTAAGGCCTCGTTAATACATTGCTCGCACAAGTTTCGACTTCTGAGGGTTGACGTTCGTCAGCTGGTTAACGGAACGAACAATTTTAGAATAACAACAAAAAATGATTGAATAATTTTTCACACTTTTGAGAATTAGAACCCTTGATTAATGTTGAGTTAGGTATGGGAAGTCTACTATTGAATATGTTATTACGAGTAGCATGAGGAGAAGCAACAAAGTCAGATTCCAATTTATGTTCATACACTAAAGAAACAGTTTCAAGAATAAACAGTGCAACGACAGTTAAAATCTTATTGGCCGCAAAATAATTTCATGCATGTGCATGCATGCATGCACATCTTACTGCCCTTTTCTGTAATGTTAACACAGAGGAGAGAACGTTGAACGACAACGTTTATCAAGAATATAATTCTGCATGGACGGAAGAGGTGTGCCATGACAGCACTATTCTCTATACTATTTTTTGAAGGGAGAAAGGGAGTATAGAGATAAGATCGAGTTTGATATGTATATGAACCAATCAGAAATAAATATACGGAAAGCTCTAGGTTGCAATGAAACGATGGAAACAAATTTAAAATAAAAACTGTACAACTCCGAATATAAAAGGAGCACGAACAAACCTAAGTTACATTTCCCAGAGGTCTTGTTCAATAGCAAACAAAGCGATGAATGTTTATGTGAGCGAAAATGAAGAAAAAACCATAAAATATGGTAATGGAATCGACATCAATTGATTTTAACTTCCAAGAGGTTATTTTCCAGAGATATTTGAATATGAGTTTGTTCAGGAAAGCGACTTCATGCTGGGAAAATGGAACAGTTTGCTACACAAGGATTCAGATGGCAGAATTCAATCCGAACATTCAGGAAGAATGGAAGGTGATTTGAATGTTTGTCGTAATGTTACATGAGATTTCTTCTCAGGAATAATTTGAATTTTTTATCGAGAAGGTTCATAATCTGGTAATTGGATATTGAATGCGTTCACTACTTTGTCTATACTTTTCAAAATTTTAATTTCCGTTTATAATATTCAAAATATTGTTCGATGACTAATCGATCGCAATTATTGAAAAAATGTTTGGTTTACCTACTACTGTTTCAAGATCTTAACTTCGAATGTCAAGTTGATAGTTTTCGATCAATAAGTTCCATATAGAGCTTCTCTGTTCCAATTGATTTTTTAACTACCACCAAAGAATTTCAGTCATATTCTTCCGAATAGGAGACAAATAAAATTGACCAAACTACAATATTTTACTGAACTCTCATTAAAAACTATGGAAATCCACTTGGTAACAATACGAAAAATCAAATATTTTCTCTGCTTTCTGAACTTGATAACATATTCAATTATTACAGATGTATTTTCCATTCGATGAGATAAACTATTGAATTAAGATATACATAATGATCAGATAATAATAATAATCTTCATTCACGAATTAACAAATTGGTATTAAACTCACAATAATCATGAAATAAATGCTGTAGTTGATTATAGATTGCTAATGTCAACAATGTATGAGAGGCCGATAAGTGCAAGAACACTTGTTTCAGCATTGGTAGGAATTATTTATAAAATACCACCATTTAGAATATTTATATATGAAGGAGTTGGTAATCTGATTCAATGATTGAAATTCAGAAAAAAAAAGAGGAAAAAAATATATTGAAAAATTTGTTTAAAGTACAGGATATTTAGAATGAATATAATCAGTAAGGGTTAGTAATATGAATTAATAATTACTGATAACAAAATAGAGTATTTGAATGTAATATTGAAATTTTCTTCCAATATTTAGTATAAATTCATAATATAACTTTTTCTGATGACACAGTGAATCGAATAATTTTTTTTAATTGGAATCATAAAATTCCATTTGAGACATCCTTCATTTTAGAAGTGATTTGGAGGTGGAATAACTGATTAGTGGAATAAACTGTGACCAGCTCAAATATACATGAAATGGGTTATCCAACAAGTTGATATGAAGTTTTCATCAGGAAATTCGACGAAAAAACTCAAATTTTGATATAGGGAGATCCGGTTTGTGTCAAATATTTTTCTGTGAACTACCATTTTCCACTATTGTGAATCCACTGATGGATGAAACTCCGACTGTTACATAAACTAGTCATTATGGGCTATCGGAAATATGAATGAAAATTATACATCGATTACCACCTTTATTTTGTTTCAAGTTGAAATAATAGTAAAATATATACAATGTGTAAAAGCCAAATGAAATAAATTCACTATTTCGGTTATTGTACATATTTTGAAAAAATCCCGAAACACGTCAAATTCAAATTATAAATAATTCGACATACTTCAACGAAAAAATGCTACCCTTACTCTCAAACCCCGTCGAATGACAGGACCAACCCCCATTTTTCAAATGGGAAGTATAAGCTTGTGATATATCGTTTGGAAGTTCTCTTTATTCTTTATTCAAAAATGTTATCGCTTTCAAGTTTGTTGCAACATTCAAGATAAAATGAATTGAAATCATGTGGTTACCCAAATTCGATGAAATACACTCAAAACTTATTGCAATATACTCGAAAATCATTTCATGCTGAGGTATTGATTATAAGAAGGTAAGCAAAAACCATATCAACGATTTTTCCAGATGGTATTCTTCAGAAATCCATGAATGATTTCCGTGGCAACGTTAGTTTAAAACGCCTTGTCAAATTGTTGGGTACGTTTAATTAGTTGTGAGTATTTTAATTTGATTTCAAAGTTCGTTAAATTCAAGTCTGACAAATGGTTATATCAAGGAAAATGCATAAAATAACAATTTTACGAATGATTGGTTACGGAGATGAAACCCGAACACAAGAGGAAGTAGCTCTCCTATTTCCTAATTCACTGCCCATATCTTAAGGAACAATAAGCAGAATGGTGAAGCAGTTTCGTGAGTTTGATCATGTGGGGCAGATGAAAACAGCAACTGCCAATGCAATGAGTGATGAACTCATATTAGATGTGATTTTTGAGTTTGAGGAAAACAGACATAAATCGAGTAGACAGGCATCCACTACATTCAATGTTAGCCATGCATCGATAGCAAACATATTAAAGAAAAATAAAATGCATTCCTATAAAGTGATACTACTTAGGAGCTCATGAAAGACGATTTTGATAGAAGAACTCATTTTCGTGAACAAATGATAGACATGTTGGATAACAATATCATCCAATCAGAAGACGTTATGTTTTCTGATGAGAGTACTCTTTTTCTAAACGGTCATGCTAATCGGCAAAATTGCCGCTACTGGTCAACGGAAAATCCTCACTGGATGAGAGGAGAATACACGCACAGTATTATACAGTATCTTTCTGTAATATTCGATGTCACTCAATATCTAATCTGATATCAATTTTTTTTACAAAATTCGTCATGTCGATAATTTTGTAACTGGAAAAAAGTTTTTCATCAAATAATAAAAATCATACTGAGAAAAAATTTCGTGATATGTAAAAACTTCAACAGTCAATTAATGTCGATTTGAATAATACTCACAAAATACTGTTAGAGGTACCTCTCTCGAGATGAATCCAGCTGTCTCTGAAGATGAAGCACGACATTCGATGCGGGCTTTCTTGAAACGCCGGGGAGTATTTGCTATCACCAATTGATTGACGGTGGTATGAGAGGCCCTACTCGAATCTATCACACTGTCCAGTATCGTTCCATTATACCACCAGGTGAGAGTTGGTTTCGGTCGACCTTAAAATCAAATGAACATCATGTAACGTAAAAACAACAAAGTAGAAATGGGCTATTCAAATCAGAGTTGATGTATTTAGATCTCGTGAACCGTGAGAGATGATAGAGTGTACGTTCAACTGTAGTTGCCTATTTTTGGGTACTATTAAATAATACTGATAAGTCGACTGTAGATTCTTTGATTACGGAGATGAACAAGCAAAATCAAAAATTCTAATTTTTGACGTTTCTTCCCCATCTATACTTCCACATTATGGAAATATACAGGGGGCCGCTCAACTTGGGCATCCTCAACCTTTGGAATTTTCAGTATGGACCTATATTCGATGTGAAGATTTTTCGTTCGATAAACTTTATATGATTTTGCAGGAATGCATCCTCGGGAGTTTTGAAAATTTAGCTAATTAATGAATACATATTTTTTCATTACGACCCTGATGATCGCTCGATGAAAAAATACTCAATCCGTTCGAGTACCATGGACTGAAAAGTTCGAAGGCTAACACACAGATAGCGGTACTAGTATTGAGTCCATATAATTTTTATTGGACATGGTTCACAGTTGGTGCCAGAGGGAGCAGATGTCTGTCAACCCCAGCAAAACTGTGATAATCCCGTTCACCAGGAGAAGAAAATTGGGCGATTCAACGCCACTTTTTCTCAATGGTGAGGTCATTTCATTTGGAATGGAGGTGAAATATCTTGGCATTGTCCTCGATAAAAACTCACCTGGAACGCTCACTTGGAAAGTTTTTCACAAATCCAATCTGTGGTGTCATCGGTTCCACACCGTCAGCGGCCATGGAGATCCTTCTATATCGTCCTCTCCACATTTTTCTGGGGAGAGAGGCTAGATTGACTGCATACAAACTTGTACACATCGCCAATTGCACAGAGCAATCTAATGCAGAGTTCATTAGACTGCAGCTTTATTAGACATTTAAATAGGTTTGAATCAAAATTGTTCGTTTTTCACTTCGGCTACCATAAACCTATTATATTAGTTGTAGAGATTGATGATGATGGTTCTGATGAAAGGGTCATAGAAATTATGGATAAAAGTTGATTTTTCTGAGAGATGAACGTTTTAATGTGAAATAATTGTATTAGTTCTGAAGTGTTAAATTTCTAATGTTTTATAAATTGTAATATTTGTGTACCATAGCACAATAAATGAATACTGTATTTTATCACATGAATGATAGTACTTTTATACTGATAATTGAACAAATTCTCCCAAAATTATCATCTAACTATTCCAAAATATCTAAAATGCACAACGTTGATATTCAATTATTCCCTTCTACCGGCACTTCCGGAGTGCATCCAGTATTTTTTTGAACTTCTAGAAGTTGTACGACGTTAGATAAATCAATCTTATTGGCATACATTTTAGATATTTGGTGAAGATTTTGACAGTTATCTGTGGTATGTGAAAATACTGAGAATAAACTTATTTTTTAAGCTATTATCAAAATTGCAATGAAAACTAATGATTTATTTGTTTGAAAACGATGAAATTACGAAAACTCTCGTGGATATCGAAAAATGTTCAACTCTACGATATCGTACGAACTTTGCCGATCGAACAATTAATACAAAAATTCCGTTACGTATTCAAAATTCAAAAGTTGAGGGTGTCTGCTACAAGTCGGACGTCAACCTTTATAAAACTCCTATTATCATATTTTGTTGGTTTTGTAGAAGTTGCTTCGACATAGTTGAAGCAGAATATCACTCTAGAAAGAAAAAAGCTTTCTTAATCAGTAGTATACAAAAATAAGCAACTTTGCTACAATTGAATCACCGTTTCTAAGATTTTTATTCACTGACTCGGTTTTTTTCTGATTACTATAGACAAAATAAAGTTATCCATTCTTTAGTCTTCGGTGAAAGTAAACAATATAACGATTTTGAAGGCAAACATAATTATCATAACAAAAAAAGTATATGAGGATTCATCGAAAGCATTCTTTATTGATGTTGCTAGCATAATTTTAAATTTTATTAGAATGCTGTATCACTCGTGATCAAAGTTTTTTCCATTGAATACCAACTTGGAAATTTGGAGACATTTGTTTCCATATAAATTTTCAAAATTGAACCCTTACTAACGATAACGTTCCAACCCACCTCCAGTAACTTGACATGAAAGAAACAACTCATACCCCTCCAGAAAGGGTCCTGCTGGATGGTTCACTTTGATTTCTCGCCCTTCAGCGTCAAATATTCTTGGTGCGGAGGGCTGATCTGAAATCGAGCAAATGAACAATTAGCTACAAACTATTAGACAACACATTTTTTTGTATAACTTTGAGAGGACTATTCTCAGGTTTCTTACGAAAGACACGGTTTTCAAAAATTGTTATAGAAAAAGAAACAAAAATTATAGCATAGTCTCATTTCGATATATCCCATCAAAATATTCAAGGAAGTCTAGATTTCAACGTGAGTTCAGATTCACTTTCAAATTGATAATTTCAATTCAAGTTTCAGTTTGAGAATAGACTCATCTTCTATTGGACAAAGAAATTATCCCAAATGAGATGGAATCACAACTTGTTTTGATTTTCAGGATAACTATCAGGAAAATTATTCTGAAAATCACAACTTGTGATTTTCAGGATAACAACACAACTGAAATCACATCTCGTTGTGATGATATTTTTAATCTCAAGTTCGAAATCAACAGATCAACACTAGAATTTCAATAAGGACAAATGTTTCATCTATACCCTACATTTTTGAAGAAAATATATTATGTATATATGTATTTTCACATGTTTTGCTGGGGAGAAATTTGTGATTATAATTACTGATTGATTCAACTCGTCAGTGGTTTATACTATGTAGTAAATTTCTGAAAGGAACTTTGAACTTGTTTATTTTCCATATTTGGGAAGGTTAAATACTCAAAGTCCATCAAGAAACAGAGAAACTATGCTAACAGATAATTGAAGGAGGATTTCTACTTCTGGCAGCTTTAGAATTTGGGAAACTCATGAACAAATTGATTACTGATATTTAAGAAGGATAAAAATGTATTGAGCAACTCATGGATTCATCAACTTCTTTTCCATTCGCTACGACTTATCAAACATGATTCAATATCATGTAATATTCTCACATTCATAAAACATGACTGAAATATCATTAGAACTATAATGACTTTGACAATCTCAGGAATGTAACTCTAACCTACTAAAGTCAAGTTGACCTGAAAATTTCTTGTGGGAGAATTGACGAAATCCACTCGACATCTGAATACTCCTTGGTCGTGAATGTTGATGTTTTGAATCCGCAATCGGGCTTTGGATGGCTCATCTTCCGTAATGAAGTAGCTTCGAGATCCTAGATCATCACTCATCGCAAGATGAGATGCTTTGTCTATAGGACCGTCTCTGGCATCCAAACTGAAACAAAAGAATTTTCACGATAGTAAAAAAAATTTATGATAATTTTTCAGATTAGAGGGTCTTGTTAGGAGTTCAAATATACATATAGATTGAATCTGATGGTCGAAGAAAACCAGGTCATACGAAATGGAGAGAACGGAGTAGAAGTGAGGAGTGGGAGTGAGGAGTAGTAGTAAGGGGTAAGGAGTAAAAGTAAGGAGTTTCAGTAAGGAGTAGGAGTAAGGCCTAGAAGTAAAGAGTAGAAGTATGGAGTATGAGTAAGGAGTAGGAGTAAGGAGTAGGAGTAGGGAGTGGGAGTGAGGAGTAGGAGTGAGGAGTAGGAGTGAGAAGTAGGAGTAAGAAGTAGGAGTGAGGAGAAAGCGTAAGGAGTAGGAGTGAAAATTAGGAGTAAGAAGTAGGAGTAAGAAGTAGGAGTATTCCATATCACATCCTCAAAGCCTGTGGAGACTATTGAATCCATGCACTGATTTGTCCTGATTTGTCCTGAAACCTCTGTCATAAAATGATTCCGCAACACAGGTCAAGTGTTGAAATCTTATTAGAATTCATCGAGAAAATCAAAGATGTAAGGTTGCGAGGAGAAGAGATCTCATCATCATACGGCGTATCTTTGTTATTTCCAAATGTAAGAATACCAAAAACAATTGAATTTGATCAGTTCGTCAACTGTTTTTATGGGCAACATCAGGATACGGTAATGGGAAACCCGTTGTCTCCTTTCATGGCTGATCTGTTCATGAGCATATTTGAATAGGAAAAGGGTGGAGGATTTTTGAATTTTTCTCACCACCAGGAGTAAGGAGTAAGGAGTAGGAGTAGGGAGTAGGAATAAGGAGTAGGGGTAGGGAGTAGGAGTAGGGAGTAGGAGTGAGGAGTAGAAGAAGGAAGTAGGAGTAAGGAGTAGGAGTGAGGAGTAGGAGTAAGGAGTAGGAGTAAGGAGTAGGAGTAAGGAGTAGGAGTAGGGGTGAGGAGTAAGAGTAGGAGTAGGAGTATTAGTAGGAGTAGGATTAGGAGTAGGAGTAGAAGTAGGAGTAGGAGTAGAAGTAGGAGTAACAGTAGGAGTAGGAGAAGAATTAGGAGTTGAAAATGGAGTAGAAGTGAAGAGTAAGAAGTGAGGGTAAATGGTAGGAGTGAATAGTAAGAGTAAGGAGTAGTAGTGAGGAGTAGGAGTAGGAAGTAGAATTGAGTAGGTTCACTTTTGTAATGGGATACATAAAGTCAAAGTTTGTTCATTCAAGAAAAACGAGGTTACCTACAGGCGGTTTGTTCTATAAAAAGAAATCGTTAGGGGATGAAGAAAAAAGCTATGTCACGAAGACGTCATTTTGGTTGGGCAAACGCGCATTGAGAACAGTATTGCATTTCTGGTGATTGAAAAAAGTGCATGTTTCGGATATAAAGAAGCCATTGAGAAATCAAACATCAATAACTTGAATTAATCAACATCTAACTAATTCATCAGGCAGAAATCTCGATTAGCAATTTCTCATCCAAAAAGTCTATTAGCAAAAAAAAATCTATGTTTTGTTTCCTGAATTGTGGAGTTAACTTGATTATAATTTATTTTCACTACGCCTATGGGGTGTTGAAGTGACACCAGATATTTGTGATCGATAAAAACGCACATGATGGGTTCCGCACATTCAACAAATCGTCAAACTATTGTGGTGTCCTTTTGACAGCGCCCAATAAAGTATTCCATTGTTCCGTCATACATTTCATTGTATTTCAGATTTTATCATGCCAAATTTATGATATTCGGTAACATAATTTTATTGTTTGCAGTTGTTTTCTGCATCGGTACGTGAATTTTGCAGAACAAAACGTGTCTAAAATGGACTCTGTGGACTTTGCATAGTAATGAGGAGGGGACAGGAGTGAAAATGAATAGATGGAGACGCAATGTGGAATTTTGATGAAAGGAGGTATGCAATTGTGTTATAATCTGGAGTTTCTTGTTCAATAGTAAGAGCTGATTGAAAATAACGATAAATTTGGAATTTGATGAACTGCACCTTACGACTTGATCTCCACAAACTTTGTTTAAAAAATATATCACATGTTTTGCTAACACAGTAGCATTTTCGTGCTGAATCAGGTACTCAATTCCCAGTACCAGCATTTGATCCATACACTACTGTGTTAGCGAAACATGTCGTGATATACTTTTTGAATAAATTTTGTGGAAATCAAATCGTAAGTAGTATATAGTTTATGAATTTACTGTGGATCGCATCAAATAACGTCCGGATCAATTAGAAAAAAACATATCGGGAACCTGAATAAATTCATGATGGCATTTCCTATTACTATACATGATATTGAAATCGGTAGCTTTATCATTACTACCGATGAAGTTACGCTCTTTGCGTCTTGAATTGAGATGATGTTCGTGACAATTGTCTAATTATTATCATGGATAGTGCTATTGATTTCCATCAAGTGAGGAGTCACTTCATTCACATTTGCTCATCACGTCCTCAAAGTCTGAGGAGACTATTGGGTCTATGCATGCATTGGGTCTCTGTCGTGAAATGATTCCGCAACTCAGCTCTAGTGTTGAGAACTCATAAGAATCCATCAAGAATGTCAAATATGTAAGGTTGCGAGAAGAAGAGATCTCAGTATCCTTTGACGTATCTTCGTTATTTCCAAGTGTAAATATATCAAAAACAATTGAATATCTGAAGCATATTTCAGATGTTGGTGACATAAGTGGTAAAGTAGGCAACATGAGGTTACGGCAATGGGAAACCCGTTGTCTCCTTTTACGGATAATCTGTTCATGAGCATAGTTGAAATGAAAGCAATGGAAGAGTTGGATTACTTTTCACGAATCTGGATCCGATACGTTGATAATATATTCTCCATTTTCGATACGAATGGGAGTAAGGTAGAGGATTTTGTAATTTGCCTCAACACAGATTTGCAAATATGGAATTCACGTATGAAATCGAAAATAACAAAGAACCACCATTTCTGGATGTACTAGTTATCGAATATATCAATAAGGATTTGATGTATGTAGAGAGAATACAAGCACTTTCAGGTACATCTCTGACAACTACCATCATTGCCTTTAACAAAAAATGGCATGACTGCAATTTCCTTTGAGCAAGAAAAGGTTTGAAATTGGGAAAAAAGTTATTTATGAGGTGGCTAAAAGCAACGGGTATCCATCAAACATAGTGGATTAATTAATCAGAAATCAAAAATTAAGGGAGTATCTTCGTAACGTCTCGAGTTTTCGAAAAGAAGAAGATTCAAAACTCCCATATGAACCCAAATACATCAATGGGTTGGTTCGAACATTCAGAAGATTGAATGAACGAGTGGCTTTCAAAACTGCACGTACACTTCAACAAGTGTTGGGCAATTCGAAAGACAAGACTTTGGAAAAAAAATCTGGGATTTGCGTAATAAGTTGTGAGGATTATGATAGGAGATATAAGTCAAACAAACGATCTATAGTAGCTAGTTACAAGGGATATTTTTCGCATATTAGGTCTCATAGATAGGTGAAATCCAGTGTCGCTCAACATGCCACAGAGAACGACTACAGAATAAGGGGAAAATATTTGGAATTGTTCTATTCTGAATAGAAAAAAGTTGAATATTAGAGAAAAAAAAATCACTAACATTGAGGTAATACATAACAAATTAGAGGTGGTTTAGCATAGGAACAATAAAAGGCAGTAGTTAGGTTACTAACATATACGATTAATTAAGTGTTTTTTAAGAATGTTGCTCATTGAATATATAAGCAGCTTGTCAGTACGATGACTTGCCACCATATTGAAACAATTATTTTCAAAGTGACAACATTATTCAGGAACAAAAATTGGGCTCACAAAAAATTCAGGTTTGACAGAAAGGAAGTTTGAGAATACACGAAATATAATATGACCTTCTTAGCACTTAAGCTCAATCATCTTTTGGAATTTTCAGCAGAAACTATATAGTAGATTATCGATCTGTATTACAAACAAATACTGGCAAAGCTTTCAGCCCATTGCAATAAAAAATTCAACCTCGATTTATATTCTACAGCAGGATCACATGCGTCTCTCTATGCCAGAGCCAGTTCATGAAGAAAAGTGGTGAGCACAGCAATTTGCAATCCAGGGCCTGGGATTCCTTGATTTATATGTACGTACTTCGACTAAATATTATGGATCGTCTACAACTTGCCTCCGTAATCTCCATCGATTTGTAATCCTCCATATAGATGTTATGCAATAGTGGTCATGGAGTTTTGCTATATTCTTGACCCCATGGGAAACTACAGGAGATTTGGAATTATCAGCGAATGTGGTATACATGTGAATATTTTTCAACAAAAATATTGCAATACTTTTGAATAACATATGAAGAACTACAGATTTTGGTATTGAAAATCTGAAAAATACTGTCAAAAACTTTTTTGAGACGTGTGGCGTCCATTATTTTTTCTGCAACCGTATACAATAACAATCATTTCTTCATTATATTCGTTTGAAGAACAAATTTCCAGCATTTTTATTCCAGTTTGTATAGAATATTGAAATTCGAGCAGAATATAAGTACCAACAGAAACATTCTAACTCTCATTTTCATCATTATTTATAAGCAAATTCTTGCGGTTGCTGGTATTGAAGAAATTCATTTTGTTTGAAACGCTTTTTATTGAAGTCAGAACAAGTAACTGAAGTTTCCGTTACACATTGACTGCTTCCATCTGAATATTTTCTGAATTTTCTTAGCAATTTTGATTTTGTTCGTAAGTGAGTTGTCTATATATACTTTGAATCTAACTGGAGTTTTATCACAACATCAAACCGTTATTTTTAACACCTCAACACGTGTTTCGATCACCAAGTAATCATTTTCAAGAGAAAGAATAATCTGGTGACTTCCACTCACCATGTCTTTTCAAATTTGTGATACTTCCACCATTGTCAACAAATAATGGAACATCAAAGGAAGGTTGAAGATTTGTCTCTCTTCTTTAGATACTTTCACGGAAAGTGTTCAAGGGACTTGGCATTCTGATTCCACCAAGAGCGGTGCGTATCAGAACTACGTGACGGACTGTGGCTGCTCATCGTATTAAAGTTCAACTCAGTACACCTCGTACTTCGCTGTTTGAAAAGTCTTCCATTTGGAAAACTGCCTTCATATGAAATAAACTTTCTGAGAACGTTTTTCCCAATGGAATTAATCTCCCACAGCGATTTGAATCCAATGTGAATCACTACTTTCGCACAGGCACCGATCTTAGAGCGCCTTGAGGTTTATCCTGTAGTGCTTCCAAAAAAAAATGTTGGTGGAGTTTGACCTGTGTGATTTTTAGGATTGGGTAAATTCGAAAATTCTTCGATTGTTGATTCAAAATTATTAAAACTGTGGTTGCCAGCAGGCTAATTCGATCATTTTTTGTGATTCACAAATGATCTGTCATGTAAAGTATAGGATGGCTGTGAAGATGAATATTGTCAAGCTACAAAAACCAACCGTGACGTGGATGAGAGTGCGTTCATTTCAAAAAAAGTTTCGCGAATCTTCGATGTACGTCGGCATTCTAGATGTGACGAGAATACCACTTCGATGGAATTCCAAGAAATTATCCACCACCTTGCCTGTAAGCGTCAATAGTGTCAGTGGAAGTGACAGTGCGTTACGCGAAGCGATCTAATAAGGCGATAGACATTCGTATAATAGTTAAAGTATCAGTTGGTGTTCTGTTATGTTAATGGTGAAATGAAGTTGACTTTGATTATTGTTCAGTGTAGTCAATTATTGGTGAATCCACGGAGAATAACGTAACAATGATTTTAAAATTTGGTGAATGAACTGAAGAATCTGTTTTTTGATTGAATTGAGGATTCAGACATATTGTGTATTTTAGGAGTACCAAAACTTCTTCGTCGAAAATTTCTATTGAACAATAATTTTCATGGATCAACTCTCCAACTCATTCTCCACAATAATAACATCTGTTACAATAGGTTGCCTTTTATGTTTCGGGATTGGCAACCCTAGTATTGCAATCTGGCAACTGACAGCTCTATCGTAAAGTTGGACATTTTTTAGGTTATACGTACTCAGAACGTTTTGACATACAAGAGCTATTTGTGTTTTTTACAGTTACTTGAAAGATTCATCTCGGCCCAAAAATGGAATTGAATCGTGAACATTTCCGTGCGATTATTTTTTACAACTTTCCATGTGGATTAACTCAGCAACAGTGCATGGATAAACTTAATTCAATTTTTGGCGATGAAGCACCATCAAGAACCAGTGTTTATCGATGATACGGTTAAATCAATCGTGGTCGCAGTTCACTCCAAGACGAGTTTCGTGAAGGTCGTTCAAAGTCAGTTGTTATTCTGAAAACCATTGATGCTGTGCTCGAACTGATATTGCAAGATCGTCATGTGACCTATCGTGATATTGAGACAACCTTAGGCATCAGTGGGACCAGCATACATTCAGTATTGCATAAACATTCACTGTCCAAAATATTTGTTCGCGTTGGATCCCACATAATTTGTCAATCGCTCAAAAAAAGGCTCGTGTCGATTGGTCAAAGTTAATGCTCAAAAAATACGATTGAGGTGCTGCGAAACACGTCTATGACATTGTGACACGTGATGAATAGTGGATTTACGCGTATGAGCCCGCAATTAAACAGCAGTCGACTAATAGGTGTTTCAAAATGAGCCAAATCCAACAAAAGATGTTCGCGCACGAAGGACTTCCAAGCAAATGGTCGCCTATTTTTTCGGAAAAACTAGATGTGTCGCAACTGTTCCACTAGAACAACGCAGAACAGTCAGTTCTAAGTGGTACACAACCATTTGTTTGCCAATTGTCTTCCAAGAAATCAGGAAAACCAACTGCCGAAGACGGATCACTCTTCACCACGACAATGCGAGCTCTCAAACATCGGCTCAAACCACTGCATCTTTGAGCACCCAAAACATCGATTTGATGAGTCATCCACCGTATATTCCTGCTGTAGCACCGAATGACTTCTTTTTATTACTGTACGTAAAAAACAAACTGAGAGGTCATCGTTTTCCGACACCTGAAGAAGCGGTTGCTGCATTCAGAATGCATGCAGTCATCACCCGAAGACGATTGTAGATACTAACAATCGAAACGTCGTGAAGTAACGTGGTTTGAAATCACTCAACTTTTAATCATATTAATATATTTTATTTTATTCAATTTTTCCACTCGTATTTTATTTCACTGTGAATTCTTTTCAAGTTTATTGCTTAATATATTTTCCATTTTTAGCTATTTTTTTAAATTTCAATTGTATTGTTTACTTCAGGGATTTCAAATCATTTTATAAAAATTTTAGACAATGGAAGTCCGAACTGATGAAATTCAACATAGTAATAATATGTTTATTTTCAATAGGTTTACACCCACAAATAGAGAAAATACAAATAATTAGAGAGTATAAAGAAAGATTCTGATTACAATAAGAAAAAAAAAATGGAAATCAATCATAACATCGAATTTTTGATAGTTCTTGAAATAAACTTTTTTGTCATGATGTATATCTTACAGGTCAGACACTTCATTGAATAACATTACAAACATCGGCGACTTTTTCAATAAATTTGCCCTAGGATTCCTATTGTAGAAAGTAATCATATGCCTTGATTGTGATCTAGTTACAAAAACTGAATTTGTCTTAACTAGTCACTACAATCAATTTCGTTATTTAAGAGTTTAACTAAAAACATAATCGCGATGCATTTTATTTTATCTGGTAAGTCTTCTAAGTTGAATGTGTTTAATAAAATATTCTGGTATGTGAACAAGATATTAACTCGAGTTCAAATTTAGGACCATATTGTGTACTTGAACAAGAAATTTTTTGCTATGAGCAATAGTGCTGCTTAATGTAAACAATTCAAATATTGAAATAATATTCAGGTTGACCTAATTTGAGATTGAATAAAGACACAATTTTTTTTTCTGGAATTGCTTATTGTTGTTATGTCAGAATTGAAAGACCTTCCAAACAATGTGTCATCCAACTATTATTGCCATTTGAAATTTTTGATAGGAGGGTTGTTGGGAAGAGGGTGGCTGACAAGGGGTTGCTTTTTACGTAGAAATGTATTCCCCTGAAAACTAAAGTTGACGTGTTTCACGATTTTTCTACAGTATCATCAAATGACTCATCAGGGTGGTTTATTTTAACTGGAACGTACGGTATAGAAAAAAAATATGGCACACTTATTGGCTGTTCTGTTTCCTGTCATTTTAGTACAGAATCAATGTGTTTGAGTCAGTCAGTTTTTTCATTTCTTCACTGCATTTCCAGATCCTGTCACTGTATCTATCACAGTGAAATTGAGTCCCGACTGCGATATGGTATCTCGTTGTGGGGGACTTCATCTGCGGTGAATAATATATTGAATGCCCAAAAACGGATAATCAGATGTACGACCTCTCATCATTATCTCTACTAATTTTTAAACGCCTAGGCTTTTTAACAGTGATCAACCTGTATATACTGGAATTATTACTCTTGGGTTCATGAAAACCCCGAATACGTCCTGGCTGTATGTACGAGTACATATATTTTTCTGCTCATTTCGTTGAGGATAGCAAACATTTCTGCTTTGAGGCGAATGTATATTGACCAAACAGGTAGCTGTAATGCGAATTGCTACCAGCTCTGCATACCATATCGTGTCCCATTTTCGGTTTTTGACCTGTTGATAATATATACTAAACATTTACTGGTATACACTCTTCACAGTTTGTAATTTCAAGTGCAAAGTTTGTGCCCGAAGGCTACTTCAAAGTCATGTGTCTACGAATGAGTTCGTTTCCCAGCATATTCTGATTATGTTCAAAATAAGCGATTACTGCTTTTAAAAATAGTGAAGTTAACAAATATTGTCAACATTTTTTATGTTCTTATTTTGTGAGTGTGCATGGAAGTAATGCATTGTAATGTTATTTTTCAGTGTGTCTCCAAAAGTTCAAACACCACTAAAGGATGGCGAGACTGCTGGTCCCAGCCCCTCCCAAAAGGGTAGAAGAAACATTAGAGCACTTATGTCACAGGAATCATTGGCTGAAGCTACCCAGAAAGCAACCTATGAGGAAATAGAGAGAATAGAACGATTGAAGGATCGTCACAAAGTTATAGAATCATTTTCACAATCACTCAGTAATAGCATGTCTCAAGATGAGGTTTGTAATTGTTTGAATTTTGGCATATATTTTGATTAACTGTTTTTGTTCAAAGAATGTAAACTTTCACGGCCGGAGATAACGTGTGAAAGCTATTTTCCGTTTTTTTTGGCCGTGGTTTGCTGGTTTTGATGTTTGACGTTTCGTCTACTACTGTAGTATACATTACCAAAGGCGACGTGGTAACGCTCGTAGTACCCAAGTTGGGACTCGAGTTGTTATTGCCATTCCAAAAGCGGTAACTACGATGCTGGTATTTGACTTTGGTTTTATATTATTAGTGGGTGTTGCTTGGTTTCTCTCAATTGAATTATTTAACTTTGCTTGTGTACCTGTAAGGACAGGTTGCCAGATTTTATTGATGTTCTTTTTTTCTTTTGAGATTATCCCTGCTTTAGAATTTATAATTTATACTCTTGGATAGTAATTTTGAATTTTATTGAGTATTACTGTATCTTCAGCTGATTTCGTGGTTTGTCCGAGTCGACAAATTCTCTTATGTTAAGAGAGACGGGTACCCACACTTCTTTTCGTGGTTCCAATGCAGACCGACCCGCAGCTACAAGGAATCCGGTATACCCCGGGTGTTGCCAAAGGTTCTCTGGGGTCCCTAGCCGATCTTATACATTGTCTAATAGTTTTTGTTGGCCTAAATATTGGTTTCACGTTGTGTTTCTCTAAGATTCTCCCAATCCGGTCTATAACATTTTTAACATAGGGAAGGAAAACTTTTCCTTGACCAGCCTAGCTGGGGTTACTTTGGCGTTCTCTCACCTGGGTCGTATGTCCTCCTCGAATTCTTCGCTGTACTCAGTTTTCAGGTGATTGATTTCCTCAGGAAGTCTTTCAGATTCACAAATACATAGTGTTCTTCCAACCAACGTTTCAATTACCCCCCTCTTTTGTTGTGACTGGTGGTTATGTGTTATTCCTCTTTTTCAAAGAAGTTCATATGACCATATCATAACTTATAATTTCATAATTTTCTGTGGTTTCTATTACAACAAGGAATGAACATATTTCATTATGATTTTTGCAGGAAACAATCCCGTTTGTTCTTGATGTGGATGAGAAAACAGGAGAACCATTGATTGAAGTGAATTCGAAGTTAGCTGACAAACTAAAACCTCATCAGAGAATAGGGATACAGTTTATGTGGGATTCGTGCTATGAAAGTCTTGAGCGAATGAAAAAGCATGATGGGTCTGGTTGCGTTTTGGCACATTGTATGGGTTTAGGAAAAACCCTTCAGGTATGAACATTTAGTAATAAATAATTGAATAAAAACGGTCAACAACAATCAATCTAGTCAAAACAAATACAGATGCATATTTCCCAGCTTCAATATTTTTTGTTGAACATGGAATACTGAATAAGCACTAAATAAGTGAAAATTTTTAAACTTTTTATACTCACTCATTGTATTTTAATTTATTTGTTTTTTTATATAAGGGCAGACAATTATAAATGAGATTTTCTTCACGTTCTTTTATTGATTTTCCTAACTACTTTCATAACACAGTTCAAACTAGAATTGGGTTATCTATTGAGCTGTAATTTAATTCAGTTATTTAACATAAGCATTAACTATGTTATTTGTACACGAAAACAACATGTTCTCTTGAGAACTATCACTACAAGTGAAAGAAGTAGTTTTGTGGTAGGTATTCAGTTACTTCACCCACATATAAAAAAACAGAAAACCAAATCCACAAATACAGAAATCACAATAATCACATCAATAATTTCCTAACAGTGAATAAATGGAATAACAGGGTTACTTTATGAAAGGGTTACGAAATAAGGTCACCTGAGGTAAGCAAGTAGGTGACTTATGTGACGTCATAATAATTGCTTTTCTCTAAACGGATCATTATATTACTTATGTCTAGGAAAAAAATTATCCATTCATTATCACCAATAATGCCTCACTTTTAAACCAAATCTTCCATTCTTACCAATTAATGCCTCAGACAATTACTGAATTCATATCCTGACACGCTTAGAGCTTAGTTCGTCCTTGTGTATATGATTCTTTTCATACTGTCGAAATATTTAATTCGTTTACAATCTGATTATGCTTCCAAATGATTTTGGGAGATAACCAAGAAAGAATTTTTTGATGTTTTTGAAAGTCTGGAAATAGCAAAGTGTGGCATAAAAACAGCCAATTGTTTACATTTTCATGAATTAGCGAAAACTTTCACGAGACAATTTCCCGCGAATTTCTACCGGAAAGTGAAATTGAAAATGCATCTTGGTAGATATAAACAGAGACCAATTTTAGAGTTAGGAATTAGTTTACTTCATCTCCAGAAGACGCCAACTTGATTGGTGAAACGCGCGTCGAGAAGAATATTGCAGTTTTGGTATTTGGGAGAAGTACTTGTTTTGGATTTATTCTATGTCAGAGGTTTCAGTTTGACCTTTCAACACTGAATATTTTTTGAGTTATAATTTGCATTTTCTACCTCTACAAACGGCCTAAATATCGTCGCGCTCATGGTGTCACAAATCTCAAAATTTGGAGATTCAGTTAAACCAAACTAGTAACTTATGTTGATAGTGGAGTCGTCAAATCAAATCAGTCAACATCACCCTACTCCAAAATATAAAATTAATCATATTTAGGGCTTCAACTAAAACGGACTAACTATTACTGCAAACAGCTTGAAAAGCCAAGTTGAAGTAATATTCTTATCAATGTCAATATACCTCTACACAATTATTACTTGGTACTGTCAAGGAGTTCTGGCAGGAATGTGCAAGTTGTACTTCCAACACTCCTTTGAGGTGCTACATCTACCCTAGTATAGGACCGACTGCATCTCCATTTAAATAAAAAATATAAAAATAATAAAGTTAAGGTTTTCAACACCCGTATGCGTAAATCATTCAACTGCACAGAGAATCAAAAGTTCAAATGCTTGAAAAAAAATACATTAACAACAATTACCACTTTGATGGCGGTACTCTGAAAAGTATTTTGCAGATGATACATTGGAAAAGTAATTTTCATTATATCCAAATAAGGATGGTGGATACTTTTCTGAAATAGGTTTTTTCCAGGTTATTACTCTTATCAACACATTGTTCAATTACGAGAAAACAAATACCAAACACGTCTTAGTTGTTTGCCCACTTTCTACTGTGAATAACTGGAATAATGAAGTGAAGCTAGCATTCAAAGGAATTGAAGCGGAAAAAAATTTCAAAGTGTATTCCATGTCGTAAGTATTCAAAACAACATAAAAATCTTAGGTTATTTTATTTTATCATTTATAGAAACACTACTGACAAATATGAGTTAGTCAAAAAGTGGTGGTTACGTAAAAAGTCGTTATTGATTGTTGGTTATGAGAGATTTGCAACGTTAACCAATGAAAGTAAACTAAATAAAATTGACACACCGACTAAAGAATTGATGTTGAGTGCACTGAATGATCCAGGTAAGGTTAATTTTATTTCAATTATCAATATCTATTATTTTTTCATATTGTAGGTCCAGATTTGGTTATATGTGATGAAGGCCATTTATTGAAAAACAAAATCACCTTGAAATCGTTGGCTTTAAATAAAATGAGAAGCAAAAGGCGAATAGTACTGACTGGCACACCCTTGCAAAATAACTTATTAGAATGTATGTGTCCTCAGAATATTCTTTACATATTGAATGAAAGTCATTTTTTGTAGAGGAAATCAGAGTTATTTTTCGACCTTGGGTATTTTTACCATATGATTTTTATTTTTTCAGATTGTAGAAGATGAAAAAACCCAAAAAGGTCGATGATTTTTTTTAGATATATTTAAGAGGATAATAATTCGAAGTTTGCAACATATAGTTTAATAAAACAAGAACACTGAAAACTAATTTGATATTAATTATTTGCAATATAATAAATATAATTAATTGTATTAATATGTCATAACTTAGGTAGCATATAAAAATAATGGGTCTTCCAAAAAATTGTTGGTTGTTATAAAATAGCTTCAGGATATTTCTCTACCCTATCTTAATAAACTGAAATAATAAACTATTGCTTAGTAAAAAATATTTGTGAAAGTCTACAAAGGAAGATTGTTACCAAATTAACTTTTAAAAATTTTATCATATTCTCGAACAAGTAAAATGGCATTTTTTTCCATTTTCTCAACCCCACTTTACATACGAGGGTTGTAATGATCAGCTGTAAGTTAGGGAAGCGAATGTTGAGTGGTGTGGGAAAGACATGAGATTCGACAAATCGGGATATATGGTGTTGAGCTATGTCACTTTGAGATATCACTTCTTTCCAATCACTTGATAAAATGTGTTTGTGTTAAAAGACCAGCTTATGATAACTACACCATTTTATTTTAAAATGTATGTGAATTTATGTTGTCATAGCAGCATAATAACAATTATGAGAACTATATTGAAAAGCTAATTGAGAGCCTAATTTATGAATGAAATCCTTCACGAGTCAATTATTTTTTGAATCACAAGTACTAGGCTAAAGACCTACAATGCGAAATGCTTCCCATTGTGGCGCTTGCGAAATGTCTCGTGTGTTTTGCACGATGATTTAGCCATGCCATGAATGCTGCGCCTGAAACATTGTGCCCGTTATCCCTGTTTATTGGGAAAGAACATAAAAAAATTATTCCATCTCGGATATACAGGGTGTTTCCTAACTGCGGTACGAAACTTCAGAGGGTGATCCGTTAGGTCGTTTCAAGAAAAAAGTTCTCATGAACATATGTCCGGAGTTGTTTCGTTTCTGAGATACAGAGCGTTGAAGTTTAAAACAACGGTATTTGTAAAATATTATAAATATTCTTACACTGATTCGACTGAAATTTGCTACAGTTATTTAAAGTTATAATGCGCTTATTTAGCGCTAACTAGATTGAAATTATTAGGTCCAGTGGGCACCACAGCCAATAATATTGGGAAAAAAGTACGCCACTGACTTGTAGTTTTTTATTTTTTTATGTTAATCAACTAAAAATACAATTTTTTCGTCGTATGCGTCATTAAAAAAATGACGACTGTACAAAACAAAAATGAAATTTGATTGCACAATGCGTGACCTCACATAACTGTGTATTTCTGGAAAGCTCACGGTTTTGTTACTTTGGCTCATCCACC
>WOGR01000568.1:0-24334 GCA_015342045.1 Leptinotarsa lineolata | reverse complement strand
AAGAACGTTCCCTGCAAGTGGCCGTCGATGGATATCTCTCGAATACTTTTACCATCAACGCTGGTGTTCCCCAGGGATCCATATTGTTTCCAACCCTTTTTTTATTGGATATCAACGACTTATTGGAAAAAACCAATAATCCAATATATTGCTTTGCTGACGACAGCACACTTGTCTCGTCATTCCATTTGTATTTCAGAACATCGGTTGCGAATGCACATTTTCAAGGGCAACAGAAGGTTGCATATCTTAATGGGAATATAGTGGTGATTTCGAATTGGGGTAAAAGTTTTCAATTCAAAGCCACGAAAACCCAGGCATCGGTGTTCTCCAAAAACATAAATGTCTCCGAACCGGATATAATAATGTCAGGACAGGCAATTCTGCTTCGATAAGTTTGTTGGGGGTTAAAATAGACACCGCACTGTTCCGAACCAGAAAACTGTATGCACCTCAACATCTTTCGATGCTGTATAAAGCTCATATCAGACCTTCTTTGGAGTATTGTTCTCGTGAATAGAGCTCCGCCCCTAAGCAGACACTGAAGCTGCTGGTGTTAGGTAACTTGGTATATTTGATTCCACCAAGACTGGTACATATTAGAAGTACGCGACGGACTGTGGTTGCTCATCGTTTTGAGGTTCATCTCAGTACACCTCGAACTTCGCTGTTTAAGAACTTTTTCATTTGAAAAACTGCATTTATGTGGAATAAACCCTGAGAACGTTTTTCAAAATGAATTTAATTTCCAGCGATTCAAATCCAACGTGAATCGCTACTTTCGCACAGGCACCGCTCTTAGAGCACCTTAAGGAGTTTCCTTTTGTGCTTGTGTTTTATCTTAAAAAAATGATACAAATATGTTCATTAAAGAGTTTTAATTGTAGTTATTTTCTTTCTTTTTTGGATTTATCCCTCATTTTTTGTTAATTGATGGAAAAGTAGAAAGCCAAAAAGGTTTTTTTTCACAAAAAATATCTATTTGAAATTTTTCCATTTCAATTCAACTACTGGGTTTTAAAAAAATAGTAGCTCATGTGATATTGAGATTTTTTTTGGAAATAATGGTATGAATGTTACAGAACCTGCTTTGCAGTCTCCCTTAAAGTTAAATTGGATAAAAATTAAATAAATTAGTGTTGAGTATATGACCTAGATCCTTTTTCAATAGACCACATGCTATTTTTTATGGATGAAAACAACTCTTCACTGTTCATTATCTGCAAAATATTTTCAGAAAACCACAATTTTGAAGAGTGAGAGATATTCAGACAACCACACATGCAACAGTCTTGTCCGAATATAGTGACGTCAAAATTTTCTCTGAGTAGGAGGCGTCGGCGTTAAATGTGAATGCTTTGTGCACCTTTGAATATATTCAATCTCAGGTGGGCTTCAAAATCTTAAATTTTGAAAATGAGCAACTAGCATAACTTCTTCGAAATATAGACAAAATGTTTCATAATCATATAATGAAACAGATCTACAAGTTTTTATTTTGATTAGAAATTCAACTAGATATATATTTTGTGATCCAACATAACTCAACTACAATCCCTGTTAGGTAAAAACTATCTGCCAACACATGTAAATAATCTTAGATTAGGAAAATATCGAAAACTTTATTAGTCAATAGAATAAACTAATGTTTTTTATTATTATTACAACAAACATTCTATAAAGAGACGTTCAAACTTGAGAGCTTATCTTTTACAGCTTCATGATTCTGGATATGATCCTGGAAAAGCTCTACAAGCTTTGGTTAAATGCCCAGTACCCAAAGGAATTGATAAAAAATGGAGTGAAGAAGAAACCAAAAGATTCGTTAAGGGGTTGAGACAGTTTGGAAAGAATTTCTTTAGGATACGTAAGGATCTTTTACCTCATCGAGAAACGGTAAGTAACCTTGCAGAGTTTAGAGTTTCCATGTAATCATTTTCATGCATTCTTTGAACATGAAGAAAAAGAAAACTTTCAAAAGCAATTATGAAACATTAAGAAAATTTCATCACTTATTCTTTTCTTTTGTACTGGAGATGAATATTTTGGCACTTTTTTCATTAATTATTTTCTTTCAGCCTGAACTAGTAGAATTTTATTATCTTTGGAAAAAAACACCTGGCGCAAATAACAATAGACCACACCGAAGACGTCGGCAAGGTTCCTTGAGAAGAATAAGGAATACACGTAATAGTAGAGGAGGTAATACTTCATCTAATGCAGGTAAGTTGTACTTGTGGTTGGGGGTGGCCTAAAAATCAACTTTCCATTGGAAATATTTTGAAGATAACCGTCAAAGGTAAATGATTTTTTTTGCAACTGTCTCGAGTATTGGAAAGTGACTCTTTTACAAATAATTTGTTGAGAATTTATTGTAAATCAATAATTTATTGTAAATCAATAATTGAATTAAAAGAAAATTTTTGTCCTTAAAAATTCGTCATAAACTTTTTCAGTAACTATTTTTATTGGATCTTATTAACAAAGTTTAACCTTCCAGTACTTATGCTTAAATTACTGTTGTGCCAGGTCTCACAGACCGGCCCCTAAATATAGTACTGTATAAGTTATTTGAAAAACTTGTAGGTAACATGTGTAGATTGAATCTTTCTGTGTAGATTCTGCCAATAAATAATTATCATAATTGGGCCATTGCCATTGAAATCTTTACAAAAGAAAGCAACAGATTAACGCAATTTTGACAATATGATTTATGTTTGTTATAATTCCATGGAAATAAAATGCCATCTGAACAATTGAGATATATAGTATTTGGGCATATGTCCAACATATGAATTTTGCACATTTTTGACAATAATATTCAGATTAACTTTCCCTTTAGAAAAACGTCGTTTTTTTTCTCCAGTAGCATTGTGAGTAATACATGCAGCTATGGTATTAGCTTTTGCTTCTCTGCCTCCTTTCTCAAACCCCTCTTGTTAGTTAAATTTTATAGTTGTGGAAACAGGATATTTTTCGCTCTCAGACGCATACATTATTCTTTTATTGCTTTCCGGCCAGGGCCGAGTATTTTGTTACATCTTATGTAACACAAAGTTTATCAACATCCGTTTCTGCCAAATTGTTCTACATCTTTCTCAATAAATGATGGAATTCGAATCTGTTGTGACTACTGATCAGTTTCATTACCATCTTTATCTTATTTCATATCACTTTCTCCCAAAATTTTATCATCGAAACATGATCATTTGTCACCTAAAACTTCATCATAAGATGGCGATTTTGTTCTTTTTCAGAATCCATCTGATATTCATTAAAATATACTGCTTTCTGCTATAACTAATTCAGACATTACCTTCAAAATCTAAGGAAGTTGGAGCACCAATAAAAAAAATTGCAATTCAAAAAATGAAACATAAGTATTTAGTCGCACGGAACTGTCAGACCTAAACGGTTAGTAACTCCAGTATCGAGAACAGAACTGAAGTTAGGAAGCTAGGTCAATACAGTACTCTATCATTGAAATATCTGAATACTAAAATTGCCAGGGTCTGGGCTTGAATAGTGGAAGGTTAAGAACAATACTTGAGACAAATAGTCACTGCAGAGTGACTACAGAGTCACTACAGAGTGATTATTTGTAGTTAGTTACATTTTTTTCGTAAGAGTAGTAGTATTCAATGTTTGTAAAATGTGTTTCTGCATGCTAATCTAATTTTATCTAAATGAATTATCTCTTTATTGGAATGTTGTGCTGTGGTTCAGGAAATTCAAAGTTCTTAGTCTTCATTTCCCTTATGCATCGTTTGTTAATAAAATTATATCCACAATAACCATTTCTAAAACTAGACTCATCATATAAAGTGACTAAAAATGTATATAATCTATAGTAGTAGTCGTCTTTGGTGCATTATAGTTTTGAAAAGTTATTTGATTACCTTTATTTTAGGAACATATCAAAATTTTCATTTTTAGGCCACCCTTATGAAATATACAGACTGTTTCAGGAGATCACATGTCATCTTTGACATGTGGCAAATACAAAACAAATAATTCTTAATGACATACTGTATATTTCAGTAGTTTGTAGAGTAGTGTATAATTTATTTGGGTTTTATTTAGTTTTTGTCAATAACTTTGTATTTCTTCAAGAATAATGCATATAATAACTAACACTTTATTTGAATGACCAATATGATAACAAATAATCGCCATGGAATTATAGATAGATATAAAATTCAATACTGAATATTAAATTTGAATATTGCAAAGAAAAATTGTTAGTTATTATATCATCGTTATATATTTCTCATTATTTGAATGCCTCAGGGCGCAACATTCCCCAGGAGAATGAGAATAATCGACCATCACCCCAACCAAGTAAAGAACCCGGAGAAACGAGCTCAGTGACCGAAGATGATAATGATAGTGAAGATGACAGTGATAGTCGAGAAGCACAGTATCGGTGTTCACACTGTTTCACAACGAGTAAGTGCAAATATATTTTGTCTAAAACAAAGCAATGGTTGACTAACTCCTATAAACAGAAGAATCGATATTTTATCCTTTCCATAACACCAAAATTTCTAATTTTGGAGGTTTCAATTTTTTTCATTTCATTTGCTGTTCTTGAAGCTTCCATTTGTAATTGATCTGTTCTTCTTTTGTTTTCGTCCCATTTTTTCCTGATAGTGAATGGCTGTCTCCAAATATTTCTGCAACCTGCTATAAAATCTTCATAACATTACATATATTCCTTCGAATCTAGTACCATTCTTCCTTACTAGTCATTTCCTGATTATGTTAATTCAGTTAGAGAAATATAGCGACAGTATTATTGTTCTTTTGTTGGAACTGCAACAATTCAAAAATTAATTTGGAAGAAAGTGTGTTGGGTTGTGATTTTAGTTATGTGATTTCAGTTTTAATTTTTTCTATATTTAATATCTAAATCTGTATCTTTATTGCGTTATCTGCACATTGTAGAAATAAAACAAGGGTTCTCCTATAAGTACTAAAAGTAAGTAACCTTTAATATATGATATATCCTAATCTTACAAGTTATAATAACTAATAACAATTTAAATTTAAATGTCTACACAGTGCCAAAAATATTAATAACATTCAAATCTGTATATAGATAATAACTATAATAAAGATAAAATAGAAAGAAAGATACACAATTTATTAGAACCAATGTTAAAAACAAATATTGATATAGTAACACACCATACAAATATATTTAAAAAGGAATACATATATACACATTTTCCAACCAACTAATGCTCTAGATATTCCAATAATTTACTTTCAAACACTCTTACAGTATTTGCCTCTTTAATGACATTTGGTAAATTCCCGTAGTTCATTGTAGAATAAGTTTTTCATACCGCCACCAGTGCGGGTTCTATATATATGAAACTTAGCATAATATCTTGTCTCGTGTTCATGTATTCGATTATTGAAAACAAAAAATTCGTTAAAATATGTTGGTTGGAGACCTTTTGTTATTTTGAATATAAAAACCATTGTTAAAAAGAATAATCGATTCGAAATCGACAGACATTGCAGCATATTCAACATGTGATCAATGGAAGTATAATGACTGCATCTCAAGATAATTCTCATGACCCTATTTTGGAGTTTTTGAAGTTGGGAAACTCTATTTTGGTTTATTAAATGCATTAAAGTTGAACAGTACTCAAAATGAGGTTTAATTTTACAAGTATATGTTGATATTCTGGAGTTAAGTCAAATTATTAGCTATTCTAGAAAAAAATATATAATTTTTTCAAAATTTTTTCATATATATTCAGCAAGACTCTTCAAACTCAGAGTGTTGTCTACAATAACTCCCAGATACTTCATTCAGATACATATTCTAAGGTAGTGTTACCAATTTCAATCTTTATATCATTATAATCACTAGAGTTTAGTTTATATTTGATTGTTATAACTATAACTTTTGTTTTATTTGCATTTAATTTTAATTTATTTATATGTAAATATTTTTCGATATTCTTCATAGAACCTTTGAGAGAATCTACAGCATCATTAGGTTCTGTATTCGAAGTATAAACTAATGTATCCCATGCAAACAGATTAAGTTCATGTGCCCCAGGAACATAATAAATATCATTTAGGTATATAATAAATGAAAGTGGGTCCAGTATACTTCCCTGGGGAACACCAATGTTGATATTCAGTGTAGTCATTGGTTATAAGATAAGATATTTATTCACCTTCAAAAATTTTTACAGCAAACAGTATAGTCACCCAACAGTTTTTCGTTTGGGTATGTCCCAAATTGTAGAGTTTATGTAGCATATCCAAACTGCAATTTTACTATATGAAGTGACAATATCCCAGATGCATCTTGGTATAATGACTATTTGGGAGTTAATGTCAGCAATTCAAACAACCCAGGAGCTTGAATTCTCACTAATACTTTTACTTATAGATATTTTGAAACTATATATTTTGTAAGGTGATAGATTATTAAATTTGGGTGTTTCAAATGTTTTCAATCTCGGCCTGTTAAGGACAGATGATTTTCTGTTTCCCAGTAGTGTTCACCAAGAACCAATTACTGTTGTTTGTAGTGCATATACAAATAAGTCGCTTATAATAGCAATCCATAATTTATTTGCTGATTTTAACTGGAAACAGGTAAATTTTTTGGATGTTAATGAAGTCAACACCTTATATAATGATGTTGCGATGAACCATTTTGTTCTTGTAAAAGTTATGAAGCTACACCTTTTCCCGCATGATTCATCCTAGAACTGAAGCATTTAGTTAGAAAAAAGTCCAAATTTCATAAAAAATATAAGCAGACAGGGAATTATTCATTATCAATTTTTTTAAAATGTACTCACTTAATTTAAAGAACTTAGCAATTCCTGTTATACACCATATTTTCAAGATTTCAAATACTTGTTGCCCGCGGCTTCGCCCGCGTAGAATTTGGTTTGTCACATTAAGTTTCGTAACAGACCGTTTGAAACAAATAGTTACAATATTTTTTCATTAACCCAAAACTTCAGGTTTCCAACTTCAAAACTGACGAAATTCAATACAATCTTTAAACCCCTATTTTCTCCCTTAGGGTTGGAAATTCCCAATTCCCTTTCTTGATGATTATTTACGCCATACAAAGAACCTACCTGCATATTTCAAGATTCAAGGTTTAGTAGCTTCGGCTGTACGTTAATATAAGAGTGTCAGTCAGTTAATCAATAGGTACCCACTTTTTTTACTTCAAAAATACGAGTTACTGACGAATAGAACATTTTCCTTTGTAAAAAATACTTTGAATTTAAGCAGTAACTTATCGGTGTCAACTAAAAAGTTTGCCCTCCACTTCTGGGCCATACTAACATAGCCAGTGTTACGAACACTTAAACATTAGCTCAAGAGCCAGGTACTGTAAAAAGAGAAGACCTGGCAATACTGCACACGGTGCTCCTCTCGTGTGATTACTTCTTCATCTCCAGTTAATTGATACGCATCATCTTAAAAGATTCCTTCTTGTCACTAATATTATTGTAAATATTGCTGACTTTGCTTCTATTATGACACAACAAGTATTCATAACCTCAATTGTCTTTAGCCACACCATGATAACTGCCATAATCTAACAAACGGAACGTCTTGAATTTGTTTCAATAGTTATTCTGCTATTCCAGGCGGAGACAAATCCAACAGATTATAAATCATGAAAATCGGTCCAGCCGTTCTCGAGTTATATAAATGAATGACTAACACGATGTTGCCATTTTTTATTATATATCAGTTTATATATTTATAAACGTAAACTTTACCATAACTTGTTATTCTGTACACATGTTTCTCGAAAGCTTCAGAAATAACCTCTACACGCCGCCACCCGTGACCGGTCTTTTTCGCGCCAAAACAAATGGCGAATGCAAGGCCGACTCGCTTTCAACCAGTCTGTAGTCACAGCAGGTTCGACTGACGTCCTTGAGGCTCGCAATTTTCTATACATATTCAAATATGCGGCGAATAATTAAATATAGTTGGACGGTGATGTCCCGGAAAAAACGAATCCGCGTCAATCCCTAAACTTTGAGGTTATCTAATAGCGAAAATTTTTACAGGGTCAGTAAGATGTAGATCAGCAAGATCTAGTTGAGATTCGTTAAAAAACCGAACAGTATTTCAGATTTTTTCTTTGGAACATGGGAAAATATCGTTTTCCCTTTTTAGACAAAATGAGGGTAAGAAACACCTCTAACTCTGAATATTCCAATGAACTATCCATCACTAACAGAATAGCGTGAGAAGATGCAACGCTTAACTGTCGTAAAATTCATATTTTCTTGCCATTATTTTTCAAATTATTGCAAATCTATTTCCCGAATTCGTAGGTCGTGTTATGCAGGTTGTTTTGTATGACGTTTCGTCTACGACTGCGATATACATTATCAAAGGTAATGAGGCAATGAACGAAGTATTCCAGTTGTCCCAAAAACAGATACTACAGAAATGGTTTGGGTCTTCGGATGTATTCCATTGGTGATGGGTATGGCTTCGTTCCTATTGGTTAAATAAAATGAGCCGAGCAGGTAGCCAGATTTTATTAATGTTAATTTCCTCTGATTTCTATCGAGCACTTGAGTTTTTGTCGATACCTTTCAAGGGGAAAATTTCTCTTGCGTTCGGAGAGCAAGGTACTTACATGTGTCATCATGGTTCCAATGTATACCGAACCACAATGAAGGTCTATAGTTAGTAAGCGTTAGGCAGAATCGCAATGAAAATATGTATTAGTAAGCAGTTTTTAAATGAAACAAGTCTTGGTATCAGTTTTTCCCGACTTGACTGACAACGATTAAAATGTTTTTCCCTGGACGATGAATTATTTTCGATAAATCAACTTCACTCAACCAGAAATATCAATCAATCTGCCTAGAGACCTCTTAGTATTGTCTGGATTCCTGGCCACACTGGCTTGGAAGGCAACGAGGCTGCTGACTCCTTTGGAAAGGAGGCAAGTAGCTTCATCGGACCAGAACATGGTATTGCTTTAGGCTTTGCCAAACAAACATTAAACACCTGGATGGCAAGAAGTTTTGAAGACTTCTGATAAAATCTTCCAGGATTGGATCACTCCAAAGCGTTCATTCACCCTTCGAAGCTTGAAACCAAACAGTTGTTGGACCTCAGTAGGGATGAACTACGATGTCTAACAGGCCTCCTTACAGGTCACTGTCGTCTGAATCATCATATGCAGAGACTCGGACTGTCGGAAGACAGTATGTGTCGCCTATGTTTGGAATTTGATGAAACAGCAGAGCATATACTTTGTGCCTGGACCGAATCATGTTTTCAGAGTTTGGTAGGACCACACTTTTACCATCTGACCTGAAAGATCACTCACCATACAAACTAATCGGCTTCGTCAAGAAGCTGAGTTTATTTGGTCGAGTTTGAATAGGTATGAGCCACAATAAACTCTTGCGGGTTGCGGTAATGGGTCGAATATAGACCCACTCACTTTTGACCTGATATAACCTAACCATATTTGATAAGTTTTATATTTCACTGTTGGTAATCATGATTGCCATCATAACTTATCGATATCGTTAGTTAAAATAATTCAGATATTTGATTTATTCCAAACATTTGATTGATTAGAGCCTCTAGGAAAAATATTGAACCTGGCCTCTACTTGACCCTAATTGAATGAGGCCAATTTGAAATTGAACCGCAAAATGCCATCCAATTCCATCTAATGAGAATGGAGTTGAAGAAATTGACACATATAGTGGAATCAACAATGTAATAAAAAACTGAGCCACAATATAATCATTATCAAATAATATGGTCAATTGAAAATCTGAAATTACACTTTAACAAGTATTACAGCTACAAGAGAATTATTCACGTTGCATTAAACACATAATACGTTATGATTAATGATCTCATAACAACAAATTAGAAGTCTACCTTCGAACAAACCTTATGTGTAAAATGCATTTTATCCATGATTAAATTGATGATGTCAACCGTTACCTATCTCAATGCAAGGTTTATATTATCTGTCGCGATTGTTATATAAGACAGTTTGCGAAATTACTCAAAGAAATGGGTTGGTAAAAATGAGGTGAATGTTCATGATTATTTCTCATTTGGAATATTCATTTCGACAAATGATCCTCAAAAAACTACTGGTTCAACCATAAATATTTACCAAAAAACATCTCAGATCTAAAATTAACCAGAAAAAAAGTTCAGTAAAATATTGTGTTTGAATTCATGATATTTTAAATTGGTTAAAGAGAAACAGTTTATTACACAACAATTTGAAAAATAATAGTCAACCACGTATTTGCTGCAGAGATAATATTTTAGATGTCATTCTAGATCACCTGATACAGTTGAATTTTCGTTCAACCAAATTTCGAATGCATATACTCAAGTTTAGGTCGGACTAACATGTAATCAAGTAATTTAATAGTATTTTTTACTTGTAAAGTACCTGCTTTCTTTAATTTTATATCCAAACATCGGATTGGCAAATTTTGTAATATTGTGAATATGTTCAGCAAAGGAAAAAGTAGAATTATAAGATATTCCCAAATCTTCAACTTCCTCTACAGACACACAGTGCACATTGTAAAATGGATACCAAATGATACATGCATATTCTAACTTAGACACCACTAGAGCTAAATAGATCCTTTTAATGCTTCAATGGAAAAACCTGAACAATGACGTAAAATAAGACCTAGTGTTTTGGATGATTTCACACTCATTTGGTTAATATGGTTTACAAATCTGAGGTGTTTGTCAAAAATGACCCCCAAATCGAATTTCCCCCCAATCGAATTTCCTACCAAGTCTTGAGAAGGTAATAAAATGGCATTTACATTAAGAAATAAGTTATTTGTAACACACCATTCATAAACTTTATCTAGATCATCTTGAATGGGAATTTGGTCATTATATGGCTTTATCGGTCTGAAAAGCTTCAGATCATCCGTAAACATTAAAATTTCACTGTTCTCACAACAGCATCCTATGTCATTCACAAAAATATTGCATAACAGGGGTGAACAATGTGACCCTTGTGGCACTCCTGATATTACTGATATATCACTCGATTTGCATCCCCCAATTTTAACCTGTTGTGAACGACCATCCAAAAAACTACCAAACCAACTACCAAACTGTAAAACCAAAATTTTCGATCTTATTCAATAGCATATTGTGATTTATTTTGTCAAATGCCTTGGAAAAGTCAGTATATATGGTATCCACCTGACCTCTACCCCCCAAGACATTCAATATTGTTTGCTCGTAGATGAGAAAATTGGAAACAGTCGACTTATTTCGAGAAAAGCCATGTTAATTATTGATCAATCTTTCCCTACATGAAAAGTTGAGTTGATCTGAAAGTATACTGTCAAGTAATTTTGGAATAGATGACTAGCTGCACACACTCCGATAATTTTGTCACCCGATTTGAAAATTGGAATAATAAAGCCGTGTTTCCAACAATTTGGATAAACTGCCTGGATGAGTAATGGAGTATATTCAATTTTTTAGGAAAACATTTGGAATTCCGTAAGGACCTGAACTGAGTTTGGGGGGAAATTTTGATGATACTGTAATGTCCCTCCTATTATTCCTTATTTTCCTGACTTTTGCAGTGATACATCATTATCAAACTGTTCAAATGCTTTGCTGAAATCAGTATATAGACTATATCTAATTCGGACTTATTCATTCAGAGACAAAATTACTGAAAAAAATAGATTGGATTTAATTGATTTATTAGCCATAAAGCCATGTTGTTCTGGAAATATATATTTATTGGCATATTGATAAAACTTGGTAGATAAGAATAATTTTTTCAAATAATTTTGCTGGGGAACATTTTTTTGTTCACTATTAATATAATTCCAGAAGGAATTTACATCGGTAATTATATTTTCCTCTAATCTCAAAGTACTTACCTTCTTCCTGTTTTATTGAATTTTTGAGTTCTTTTTTCTAATATTTCTAAGTTTTTCATTGAATTGATTATAAAACTAGTACCAACTTGAAACTGATTTTGTAAATTGTACTATTGTGCTGTGCGAACCTAAAGAAAATGGGGGATCAACAAGATACCAAAAACTACAATTTTCGTCTTCAATTGCTCCATTTCAAATCATAGCAACTGCGAATATATAAAAATTTTTTACAAAGAACTTTGTTACAGCCCAGCTAAACTCTCGAAAACCAAGACAAATGCCATTTCTATAACAACTAATCCACGAACAAACAACACTTATAATAAAACGACTGATACAGGCGTAGAAGGTAACAACGTTGGGGTAGTCCAGAATTTGTTCGACGACCCGCGATAAGGAATGCTTACCTTCCCCGAGTGCGATAAAAAAAATCTATTCATATTCGAGAGAATAGATCGCTCGCGAAAGATATAAAATTCTATTTCTGACAGGCCTGGCAAGAGGATATTTAAAAATGGCAGACGACGGAATAAGCCTGCTGCCTACCCAGACTCGAAATACGGAAACTAGGTCAGGGTATTTCGCAGCCGTGTGAACAGATAGAGATCCTCTGCCCGGCCGTCTCGTCTAGAGAACTTCAATTGGCCTTTTGTCGTCTGGCCCCGACGTTCAATTTCTGTTTTGGAGTACAACAAAATAGACATTGCGTTCAAATAAAACCCGAGGATAGACTTACTGGATAGCTCAACCAAGGAAAGTACAACAATAACTCTAGCAAATACGTTTCTGACAAAAAACTCATGTATGCGGCTATAAAGTCAGCCCTTCCCAAAAGGGAGTTGTCATACCCACAATGATTTTATGAGGAATAATGTCCGACACACCGCTGTATGATTTTTAATCATTTTGTCAATTACAGATCTCGCAGTGCCAGAATAACATACTCCTAAATAGGTAAAATAAAACAGCCAGATGTAGATTTTGCAGAAATTATAACGATGCCAATGTCCAATATTCCTAGACCACACTGAAGTAGATCTACTCTACATAAAAAATGAAACTCCCTTTTGCGAAGGAGTTGCATAGTATAGAGGTTCATTAGTTGTGAATGTCATGCTATCGTGTTTCATTAGAAAGCCTCCTCTAAATCTAAAAAAAGGATACATCAAAGTTTTTTATTACAGCAACCTGTTCAATTTTCAGTTCTGATCTCAATAGTACTAAGGCGTTTTTTGTAGCATGAGGGTCTGCTGGCCAAATTTCGATGCTATGGCTCTCCAGCTTCCTGAAGAACGTTCCCTGCAAATGGCCGTCGATGGATATATCTCAACGCTGGTGTTCCCCAGGGATCCATATTGTCTCCAACCAGGTTCAATTCAGTGCCACGAAAACCTCCAAAAAGATAAATGTTTCCGAATCAGATATAACAATGTCAGGAAAGACAATTCCGCTTTCCGCTTCGATAAGTTTGTTGGGTGTTAAAATGGACACCAATATGCCTTGGCACAATCATGCAAAGGTTGCTTCTCAAGAGCTTAGAACACTGTTCCGAACCAGAAAACTGAGAATGAAAAATGAGATTTATAGAGATAGTTATTTGTTTTGATCGTTTGAGTTTGATCAGAGTTTGATCAAATAAAAAATAAATTGATTGAGTGAGAATGTTAATCGAAGTGATATATTGAAGCCAGATGTGGCTAAATATTCGACAGACTTGAGGCCATTTAGTTGGACATACTGCTTACGGTTGTAAAAATACGATTTGAAGAAAGAAATTAAGTCACTGGATAACCCAAAAGTCGAAAGCTTGTTAAGCAGGATACTATGGTCAAGTAAGTCGAACGATTTAGAGAAATCAGTGTAGATGACATCAGGTGAAAATGATTCTGCATCTCCTTCATATTGAGGGTACCTACGTTCTCTCCTGGAATAGTAATGAGAAGATTCCATCAACGTCCAGTTGTACATATGAGAGACTATTTCAAAGATCCTCCAGGTATATGTTTTCTAATGTCAGTTGCTACAATTTCCTATCAAACGAATGTACACAAAGTTACAAACTTCTACCTCTTCAATGAGCAATTTATTTCCTCACGCAGAAGCCAGGCAGTAATCGAACACAAATCTCAAAATGCCTCCAGCTCGAACTAGCAACCACTCCAACAAGCAATCAAAGCACTCCAAGCACTCAGCTGCTAAACAAAAAATCTTTGTATTCGGTAATCGAGAGTGAGAGATGAAATGCCGGCAATCGGTCATGCAAACTGACGCGTCGTGCAACCTTGAAAAATATATAATTATCGGCGTACATATATACCTGCACACCCGATAAATGAAATTACACTAGTACAGCAGCATGAATGAATGAATTAAGCTATTTTGCATAAGGACACACAGAGCAGGTAGATTTGCGTAGGTCACGTGTTACGCCATTTTAATATCATAATGACAGGTACATGAATGGCATTTCCTCATTTGGAAACGATTCCAACAGAAATGATCCACACATTCACACCACAACTGCAGAATATAACGGATGAATCGGTATTACTGGGACGTAGTGGGAATTTATTTAGAGGCAAAATACAAGCACTACAGGAAACTCCTCAAGGCGCTTCAAGAGCGGTGCCTGTGCGAAAGTAGCGATTCACATTGGATTTGAATCGTTGGAGATTAAATCCATTTGGAAAAACGTTCTCAAAAAGTTTATTCCACATAAACGCAGTTCTCCAAATGAAAGAGTTCTTGAACAGTGAAGTTCGAGGTGTACTGAGTTGAATCTTAAAACGATGAACAGCCACATTCCGTCGCGTATTTCTGATATGCACCCCTCTTGATGGAATCAAATGTGCTAAGTCACTTGAACACTTACCATGAAAGTATCTATAGAAGAGAGACAAATCTCCAACCTTTCCAGCCGATGTTCCAGACTATCAAGGTTGCAAGTGATGTTTGCATCTCCAATCAGTCGGATGGCTCTTTTCTGATGGAATCCAGCAGCTTGAGGGTAGGCTTAGGAGCGGAACCTCTGAGCTTTATATAAAATCAAAAGTTGCTGAGGTGTGTACAGTTTTCTGGTTCGGAACAGTCTTACAAGCTTTTGAGAAGCAGTCTTTGCAATTCCTGCGACACGATTGTGCCAAGACATACTGGTGTCCATTTTAACCCCCAACAAACTTATCGAAGCAGAAAGCGGAATTGTCTGTTTCGTTGATAAACAATAAAAAAAAAGGGTTGGAGACAATATGGATCCCTGGGGAACACCAGCATTGATGATAAAAGTATTCGAGAGATTTCCATCGACGGCCACTTGTATGGAACCTTCTTTCAGGAAGCTGGAGAGCCATACACAAAAACGTTTCAACAAGCCATAGCATCGAAGTTTGACCACCAAACCCTCATGCCACACACGGTCAAAGGCCTTAGAGATATCAAGCGCAACAGCTCTTGACTCTCCATGTTTTTCGATTACATTATTTCAAATATGAGTGTCATCCGATGAAAGGTCGCCTGTTGATCTTTGTTTCCGAAAGCCATTTTGATGATCGCTCCAGATGTTGAAGCCTTTCAAGTATTCAAGGATATGGTGGTTTACGGCTTTCTCCATGATTTTTGATATTTCTCATAGCAAAGCGACTAGTCTATAGTTATTTGGAAGATTTTTCTTGCCTTTTTTGGGAATAGGCTGAACGCGAGCAATCTTCCAACAAGAAGGAAAAATCCGTTTCTTGTAAGATAGGTAAGATAAGATGTAAGAAATCTTGAAGTTTATCTTAACCTCAATAATGCTATTTCAATCAATAAAGCTGAATGTTATGGAAAGCAACAGACTTTGAGAATCTACATCTGTGTGGTCAATAAAGTATACTTATATGTAGGACTCCTTTAAATTCTTGGTCTGGAATTGTGTGTATCGTGTATCAGGACAATCAGGAAATATAGCCGATGAAACAACTGATAAATGTACCAAACATATATCATGAATTCTATGTATGGCCCTGAACCGTACCAAAATCATTGGTAAGCGACCATTTCAGGAAAGGGGTCAATAAGGAACATATAGAATAAAGTGAATATAAACCTAGAAATAAACGGAAAAACCTTTTAAAAAAGACCGTCTGAGAAAGGAACTGCAAAACTGATTCAACAGAGCACAGGTATCGGCTCAGAATAATTACAGAGCCACACACTGGACACAGTTCTTCTAGTGGATATCTGAGCAAAATAAAAGTGTATAAAGAAAACCTCAACGGTAGCAACAGAGGCAGCTCGTCACGTCTTGTGAAGCAATTCATGAACAATCCAAATTATATGATGATGCCACCACAGTATAATACAAACAGTAGGCTCTCTTACCACGTGATCCGCCCGAGTTGCCGGGGACCTTCAACCGCTCGTAGGATGAGATTCTCATCCAACGCGTTCAGTGCTGTAGTATCGAAGGGTTCGAAGGTACCACGGGCATCGGTTGAATGTCAACACATGTGTGGACTACCTATTTCAAGGGTTGGACTCTTGAAGAGCCGGTGAAATCGCCGTACGGAATTAGTAACTTACCACAAAATCTTCTATAATACCCTTAAATTTCGGTTTTATATGAGCGTACGCCTATGGTAAAAAAACGAAATCGGCTCCGCACTTCATTTCGAGGTCATCGAGAACTTTGTGAATTCATGAATGGAAGTAGTGGGAGTTGACTTACTGGTTGATTTTTTCTGTGATGCCACCTTGGTTGGAGAAACGCACGTCGAGAATAGTATTGCATTTCCGGAGATTAGGAAAAGTACATGTTTCGGATTTATTCTTCGTCAAAGGTTTTGGTTTCACCTTTTATCAGGCAAAAAAACAGTGAGAAACCTTGACTCCTCCACAAAAAATGTCTTTCAAAGAATAATATGACCTACTACACAACTGCTCACTTCTTTCGTTGGAGATTCCAGAATTAATTTATCTTTGTGAGGAGAGAATTTTAACGAAGAACTTTGTACCCCTATACTTTCAACAAGTCCTTTTGAGAACATGATTGTCGAAAAAACAAACAGATTTCAATATACTATAACTATTCTTTGTTTTCCTGTATGTTCGCACCGCCACCTGGCGACAATGGTAACCTCGAATATTTTAGATCAGGTTCTCGCAGAACTAACCTCTTCTTCTTTTTTGGAAAAGACAACTTAAAAAACCTTCCAAGTGTCTTTTTTTCAACACCCTTTTATCCTCGACTAATTAGTTACAATTGGAACTGAGAAATCGATATACCCATCTCGACGAAGTTCATTAACGTCGATCTGCATTCAACGCCTACTCGATTCGGGCGATTTTCCCATCGTTCATCGTTCGATGAATGAAATTCGAATAGACGTGGGTAGTTTAGTGCGCCCGTTGTACGATGCCTACGCGCTTACGTTATATATATATTAGTTTATTGCATATTGCCGTTTACTGTAGTGGGTAGCAATATCGGGCGAGAATGTCACAGATTGTGAGTTTGCGAAACCAAAAAAGGACCGACGCAACGGTTCCGCAATGGGAGGATACTACGCTTGATTGATATTTTGTTTGATGTGAATTCATTCGTGTTCGACGGTTGTCAACGAAAGTGTTGCCATACAGATGGATGATATTGAATGAGTGATCAACGTTAGATATTTCCGACCATTACCGGAAGGTGGCGATGCAAAACTCGGGGATAACTGAAAAATTTTCAACAAATTAGTACTAGTAACAACTAGACAAAAAATGAACTCTAGCAATTTCAAAACTTATTTTCAAGGCCCAAATATGGATGCTTTTATTTTTACTCTTCTCCTCATGCAACATCTTTGGAGCTTTCGATTAAATAAAATAAAAATGTGATTCTAGGATATTGCAAAGATATATGAACTCAACTGTTGTGACATTTGAGCTTTGCCCCCTCTCTTTGAAAAATACTCATTTAAGAAAGCAATTTTGGAGAATTTGAACCCCTTGCCTTGAGTTCGTTTTTGGTTTTAGGGACAAATTAATTTGAAAAATGAACCAAGCATTCATTGAGAAAACCTTCTATTGGACAAATTTCAGATATCGGTGTTATCCTCGAACATTGTAAGATTATTCGCATAGCACGATTCTGCATCTTTTGTAGTCTATTTCATTTTGATTGGGAAAAAACAGAATGGTAAAACAATAATTCAGATGTGGAAGGACTATGGAGTTGTATACTAATAATTTAGACCACTGGCTCAGATATGGGGAACATCGTAAATAGTTGATTTTATAAGCTATTGTTTTGATAACTAGCATGTTCCTTGAATTTTAGTTTGCTGTCAATAGTTACACCCAAGTATATGAATTTTTTTGTTTCCCTAATAACATCCATTTTGTTTTATCTGCATTTACCTTTAGCAGATTTGCAGAGCAATATCTATATATCCTCTCAAGACTAGCGTTTATAGTACCAACACACTCATGTACATCTTCACTACCAAAGTACAGTAGGGTATCGTCGGCAAATGAGTGAATTTTACATTCTTCTGCTATGGTTACAATGTCATTTAAATATATAAGAAATAACAATGGTCCAAAAATAGACCCTTGGGGTACACCTATATTATTTTGCATTTTATCTGAATAAACTTTATCTAGTTTCAACCTTTGCCGTGATACCGTAAAATTCGTAATAGACCAGGGTACGTCGTCCATTCAACAACTAATCTCAAAAACACACGCACACATCTGTTTCTGGCAATCCCTTCGAGTTTGTTAATGAACAAACGAGAGAACGTGAATATAAAAATAACCATTACCTACACAAGAATGCGCTGCCGGTCGCCACGAGAGAGGTTTTTTAAACGGGAATGAATAAACGTTGGCTTTGTTTTAGCGAACGCTACAGATCGCGGCAGACAGTGGTTGACCTCAAAGCCTTTCACTATTCGACATTTTCTGTCAGGCTACAAACGAGAAGAACGCATACCTACTGCGGAGTAACAGCCGAATACCGTGAGAACCGATACATTTCAACCGTATACGCCAATGATTTATAAAAGGAGATAAGACTTATAAGTAGGAAAAAAATATTTGATAAAATGCTTATCGATTCATTTAAAGGCACTGGACGGAGAAGGAAAATCGTTTATTATAGTGTGTTTCGAAATAATGTTTCTGATTTACCATTTACTTCGAAATGAGCTCAAAAACAAAAACAACTTCATAATGACTTCACTATATCATTTCGCTCGCTATTGCTGCTATATCTTGGACCAAACTCCCTCAACTCTCTCGAAAAATATCTTAAATAACCAGGGCGCAGTTTTTTGAGCATTCTCCACCTCCATCCTTCCTTGACCTTCACTAGTTCTCGATCAGAAAACCCATAACCGGTTTTCCAAATTGAAGGAATAATTTTCTACGGAAACTCTTTTACTACTGATAAGCCTAACTTACATACGATTTGTCCGAGATTATTATTTTTGCTACTATTACTATTTTGTTACTATTACAATGGCCGCCTGTCATTTATGATCTCTCGACGGGCGTTTGGTCAGTTAGTACTATCTATTACCATTCATACTATGTACCCTGTAGACACTCCAAACCAAGCCATGACTTAAAA
Organism: Leptinotarsa lineolata; assembly: GCA_015342045.1. Taxonomy (NCBI): domain Eukaryota; kingdom Metazoa; phylum Arthropoda; class Insecta; order Coleoptera; family Chrysomelidae; genus Leptinotarsa; species Leptinotarsa lineolata. Next base: position 4,795 of record WOGR01000568.1, on the reverse strand, counting down.
AATACTAAAATGTAGTTGTAACATTTCCGGTAGTGTGATTGTCTACACGTGAGTAGATTTCGTATATATTTTTTTCAGATTGGACAAGGTCAAAAGAGAAACCCTTCAAAAAAAAACAGAAAAGGTGAAAGCTACTCACAACTCGACAAATGAAAGAACGATTTTTCGAAGTTTCTAGTGTATTTGGTTCATATTTCACGGTTGATATTGACGAAGTTAATGAATGTTATCGTTAATGAAAAGAATGAGACTACCAGTATAAATAATTCTTCAAATGTGTAAAGTCTCATGCAGCTCCCACGAAAAAACAAAAAACCGTACAAGAAATAAATAAGCCTGCAAGTGACATCGCAATGCTCGGTCTACAAATTACCCTTATTCAGAAGTTCAGTTTTGCAACTGTTGGAGATTGCAAGTTAACAATCTGAATCATTAATTTCGTTCACTGTAGACTAATTTCAGTACATGCATCATTCGAGTATTACAAATTTTCAGGAGTTATGCAGCTGGTGGTTTAGTCCAAAAATACATCGAAGAACGCTACAGGTATACCTACGCTATTATGATTATTACAATTATTCATTTTTTCAAATTATTACCTTCAAACTCGCCTTTAAATCATAGTATTTGGTAAGAAGTTTTTATCTTCATTAAAGTTTATGTACAATAAACGTGTACACTACTTCCAGTAGATATTTTACTAGAGATAAGTTAAACATTAGGATATTATGTTTTCAATTGTTTTGGTTTTTGGAACCCTCTTTGATGATGTTCGTAACTTAAAAATAAACAATTCAAAAATATAAAACTACTCATGCAGACGAGTACACTAACTACATAACAGTTTTGGTTAGTTCATGAAATGATAAATGGTTGTAACCCTAAAATAAACAAAACTCGAAAATTTTCTGTTGTATTACTTATATACCCCCTAAATAGTTTAGTAGCACCTTCAGTGTATGTGTCTTATCCAAAATACACTCACGGATACGATCAAAGACTACAAACGCCATACAAGTGTTACGCCCATGTTGATTGATAGTACGAGCCGGCACTGACAAAAGGTCCTATATTTCATATTTCAACGTGGCATCACATCACTACGCGCTTCCGAAAAGTGAACACGAAAGTACTGGAATTCTTTCCGCAGACGAACAAGAATGTTTGAATGTAGCATATCTATGAGACAGGTTCGTGTTGCAACGCAGTTTTGAATCAGAACGCGAATTAGTTCGAAAGCAAAGAAAGCGACAGTGCAATAATTCATTGAAGTACAGCGTTCAGTTATGATTATGAATTATTGAACAAAGTTTGTTGAATTTGAATAAGCGTACCACTCATTTATTTCATGATAATCTACGCATAGATGTAACACTAGTGAAAGCAGATAATCCTTACACTCATTATATTTTCATCTTATTTGTAATACCTATAGTCATGTATACAAACCTAAAGTCTCTCCAGGGCTAGTATGTGGCATCGATAACCAAAAAGACGATTTTCTTCGAATAATATGAACTGATATTTGATTTTGAAAATTAAAATTGTACATAGAACTATATTTTATTTTGAAATTGGGATGTAAAAGCAGAAAACCCAATTGAAGTAAGTACATTATTCATTCATGACAAATAAAGAGTTTAACTGTCAACCCGCATTCAAAAGGAATTTCGAAAACGTTTTTTGAATAATTCAGTAAATTTGTATCGAAAAGACGTTCAATCTGTTTGCGGATACTCGACAAGGTCGTTAACGACAGTTTCACACCTGACGGTCAATATTAATTGATGATTGATTAACAAGTAACTATTTAAATAATTTCAATGGAATTTTATGCAAATCGGCGTTTTCATTATAGAGAAGTATCGCCCGAGAGTATTATTTTACATAAATACGGTATTAACAAATAAGAAATAGTGTTTTGCTTTACAATTGAAGAACAAAAGTACAGAAGTATGATCAAGATCGAATCTACAGGGATGGAAATATTTATCTCAAAAACTGAAGACTACCAAAAGGAATAAAATGAAAAGACAAGCAAAAATCTGATTAAAAAATAAAAACTATCTGGCATACCAACAACTCACAAGGTTTTGTCTTTCCTTTGGGAAATATTCATCCGACTGCCCGGAATAAAGGTTTTCACCAGTGACGGCACGTGTGGGCATATTATTTACGAGCCTTCCTGTAAGTGCTTCTTCAAAACGATGTCTGTCAATGCATTATTACCAACAGAGCTTCGATTTTGACGGGCCATTTCCTGGCACAGTTTTCTTATGTATGTCACAATATGAATTTTCCAGTTATTTAGTAATTATCCGGGAGGGCCACGAAGCGAGCGACATCTAAGTTTAAAAGTTCGTATGTAAGACATTAGGAAAATATATGAACAGAAATGAATAAAAACGTTACGCTAATACCACGAAGGGCGTTGGATCACACAGGTTTCTCTAAGATCCGAAACTTGATGCAAGGAAATGAAAATTTTCACTCAGAATTTTAGAACAATTTATACTAGTGAAATTATGAAGTATAAATATTGAAGTAAATTGGTGCCTAAATTTCTTTAAAATATTTTTCACCTTATTCGCAACCATAGCGTAAATATAATCATCATATACAAATCCATCTTGAAAGCAAATCTACAGTGGCTTGGCAAGATTTTCAATTTCTTCTTGAAATTATAAAAAGAGAAAATCCAAAGCTCATTCGGAAGAGTGTTATAAAATTTGGGTGCTGAATATGAAAAAGAACGTTGGTACAGTGCACTTTAGTTTTGGGAATAACTAGCATATTATTTTTTCTTGTTTCGCCCTATTCAGGTTTTCAAACATGATAAGTTTATCAAGGAGATACGTAGGTTTGCCAGACAGTAAAACTTTCATAAATAATTACACTTACTTCAAAATATCACATTTTTCGTTTACTTCAACATCGAATTACACGACTATGGTTTGACTTTGTTCCTTTATTTTGACTGATACATAAAAATTATAAAGTCTAACTACATAGGATTTGAATATCTTCATGACATCATCACTAACTATATACCAATTTCCGTAACTTTTTAGAAGAATAACCTCGTTGGTTATACATATAATAGATGGTTTTTTTAACATTTTATATTTCTGTTCAATACGAAATACAATAATCGAAATATCAGTACCTTCATCTGAAAAATTGATATGTTTTTCTTTGTCAATTGCCAACTTCAAAATATGTGCTAGTTTTTTGTTCAATAGTTCCTTTATTATCTTTTTTCTACATCAGTACTGCATCACAAAAGAGAAGGAAACACGTTTCTGTGGATTACAAAACTTAAAGTACTCTCAAGTTCATTATCCGAACAAATAGCAACAGACACAACAACGATTAAGAATCGCGAAAATATTTTTAACAAATTCTGCTAGCCTAAGGCGTGACTTACTAGAAGGTTAAAAACAACTTCGCCAAATGTTTCCAGAACAATCTGTCGTTTATAATGCAGTCTACGATGGCTTATTCTATCGCGATCGCGAATTGTTCAGCAGGATAATTATTTATAGCAGAAATAAGTTTCAGCCGCATGATCTATAGTATAGTTTTGTTGTCAAGCTAAATATTTTTTGTTGTTACCAGGATCAAATAAACAAAAAAAAAGTTCTTTGAGACGACGTGTGAAAAGAGTTTTGCATTCATCACCGGGGATCTATAAAGATAATTTCTTTTATCATGATAGTTCATACAATATGAGAGAATATGGTAAAAGAATAACGTAACCCATGAACTAATAACCTATTTGAAGAGGAATGATGAAATTGGTGTATTTTTTCTCAGAATTCATGAAACTGAAAGTAGGAAAATATCGCGGACGATGAAAAAACACCATAATTTTATTTTCAAGTTTCAATAACTGGTCAATGGCTAATGTAAAAACAAAGTTATTTATTGATTTAAAAACAATCATTAGTATTATAGAGTTTTTTTTGTAATAATACTTCAATTTCCTTAGTAATTATTTGTCGTTTATCCACGACAATTTTTCTTATTATAATTAATGTTACTTATAACATGAAAATTTGTTTCAACATAATATTTTAGCAGAAATATCATTTGTTTATTAATAACAATCAAATGAAAACCCTGTTTGTCGTTAAGTTTTGCGTATGATAATCATAGGCTTTTGCTTAGTCTGAAATAAAAATATTGCACCTGAACAGGGAAACAGGTTTTCAAATCTGTAATGGTTGTAGCTTCAGATTCCTGCTTTTCCAATATCTGTTTTTCACTTTTCCTCAACAGAAAACATAATTGTTTTACGATTAAAATACCATTAGCTGTCAGTTACATTTGCACTTCAAATTTCCTTATTTAGATATGTATTGTAATATGAAATGTATTTCTGCTTGAAAAAACCTATATTGAGAGGACTTCAAATAATCAATGTAAATAAACATTTAATAGAACCAAACAGCAAGATACTCCATTGAGAATCTTTTATTTTACAGTGTGTAAAAGCCAAATGGAATAACTTCATTATTTCGATTACTGTACATATATTTGAAAAATTCCGAAACACATCAAATTTAAATTATAATTCGACATTCTTCAATGGAAAAATGATACACATACCTTCAACCCCTGTCGAGTGACAGGTACGACCTCCAATTTTTAAATGGGAAGTATAGGCTTGTTATATATCGTTTGGAAGATTTCTTCATTCTCTATTCTAAAATGTTATCGCTTTTAAGTTTATTGCAACAATTGAGATAAAATAAATTAAAATCATGTGGTTACCGAAATTCGATAAAATACA
>WOGR01000567.1:0-24355 GCA_015342045.1 Leptinotarsa lineolata | reverse complement strand
AAACCTAGGAACTAAGAATATACCTACCTAAGGACAGGGTCTGAATTATGCATATAATCACAATTTTTCTTCATTTGATATTTCACTATACCGCTAAAAAAAATTCCATGTCAACAAAAAAATATTCAACCCTCTTCCATTCTTTTTTTTAATCATTATAATAACGGGTGATTTTTTAAGAGGTATAGGTATTGATTTTCAAAAAAAAAACACAAAAAATTTGAAAAAATTGATGAAATCTTTATTGGAATCTATAGAACGATCAAAATGATTTAATGTTTGAAGGTGATTTCATGCAAATGTTGTCCGCCGTTATGAAAATATCAATTAAGGCAGATGTAATCACTTGAAATTTTTTTCGAGACCGTTTTCACAATCAAAACTTCGATTTGGCACATTCCTCTCTTTTTTTCAGTTAGATGGAAGAATTTTAAATGCAAACTTCACCTACACTGCGGGAGGAGTTGGCAGAAACATTTGTGAATCTCTGTGCAAGCTGGGATTCCCACCAAATTTTTTGTCAGTCGTAGGAGCAGATGAAAGAGGTAAAATGATCATGTCCGTCATTCCACCGCAGAGCCGGCATTTTGTTCGAGTCGACGACAGCTGCAACACCGCAGAATGCATCGTAGTGTTTGACAATAGAGGGAGCTGCAGGTTGCTAATGGGAGACATGAAAATTCACAATAAAATCACGCCAGAAGTGGTAAGTTCCCCAAAGTTCATGACCGTGGCCAGTTTAATTTTTATAGTATATTTTGGAATATTGGGTTCATTACTACTTTATCAATGACAGTGTTATAACTTTAGATTTATAAAAAAGAGGACATAAGAAGATGAAATTTTACAGATTCTGGAAAACGAGAGTATAATCAAGACAGCTCCCTTAATAATACTAGATTCCAACTTGTCGGTAGAAGCTATTGAAGAGTGTTTGAAGATGGCTGTGAAGCACAACATACCAGGTGAGTTTTCGGTAGAGAATTCAAACTATCAATATTGAAGATAGGTTCTCACAGATAATATGATGTAAAGTCAAGCATCAACATCAACTTGTTGTCTGCTTGTGCTGCAAGCTATGGAGAAGACAGCGATTTTTCTTTTAATAGTCAATGTTAAACTCATGCTAACGGGTGGTTTAAAGAGATATATCTGCAAAGATGCTGATAGTGTGATCATTGACTTTTACAACTGACAATTCATACAGGAGGATGTTAAAAAACACGTTTTTCAACCGAGAAATTAATAAAACCAATGTGCACAAAAATATTTTATTTCGTGATCATACAAAAAACAATAATAGAAAAAATAATATCCTATAGTAACAATATAGTTGGACGGATATAACAAGCAATTGATAAGTTTGACAAATACTAAGTAAATGTATATCAGATTCATTGTTTGTGTAAAAATAAATGATCAGAAATAATCTAACAAAATTTTTTGTTGCCAATAATTTATTAAAGTATTACGACCAATTTATACATTCTAGTCCTTTTCGTAATTTTACTGTCTGTCTGTTCTGAGAACGATCAACTTCCATAAAGTTTCAACAAATCAGCTTTTTCTAGGCACATTCTGTTCAACAATAAACCCTACCACTATAAAAATCACATTTTTTTCCAAACACCATCAGCTGTCAACATCACAAACAACCCATCAACCAGTACTTGTAGTTGCAAGCCATTTAATTAGATAAGTTAAAAAGAAGAAGAAGAAGAATAAGTTTAACTGATTGTCAACATGCGCTTGAGTGACGTCTTGTCTTAATCATAGTCCTAAGAGTATTAAGACAGAAATTGAGACAGAGACAAGGACTAGATTGTATAATTCAGCTCTTATGAATTGATAACATTTTGTCATTATCAAAAATATTGAAATTTATCAATGTTGTAAATTTTTTGGAAAATTTTTAATTTTCCTGAACATTTCACCCAAAGTTTTGCTATACTAAATATTTGCATTCATAAAACTTCAGATCTTTCAAGCAAAAGTATATGTATATAAAAAAATATGTCGTTGAAACAGACATACTTGTGAAAATCAGATCTACAAAATATATACCTAATGTGGATATTATGATAATTTGGTCTGTCATAAGTTTTGTAGTCAAAAAAATCGAGATTCAAAAACAATCAACTGTAAAAGAGAGAGAGAGAGAGAGATGTGTTTTTGATATCCATTTCAATATTGAATGCTTAAAGGTGTCCTTGGAGTAAATTTGAAACTGTTGAATATTGATCAGATGACATGAACATAAAAATATTAGGTTTCAATTTTTTTTTATATAAAACATTGGAATTAGATTTCATAGAGTGAAATCCCAACAGCATCATTTTGTGCTTATTCATTCCGAATTTTTCAAGAAAGGGATTAACAGTTTTTCCTTTCCATCTCTTACTAGCCAACTTGGATATTTTCGAGAAAATACTGTACACACTTTCTCCTTGGACACCTTTTTCTTGAAGGCACAAAATGAAGTTGAAAAATAGCGAGCTGCTCCGCTTTATTCTCAAGGCTAGGCCTCAGTTATAACTAAACTAAAACAATAAGCAAATTTCAAAGAAGCCTCTTACGAATGCTCCTCACTGTACGTTCCATCCCAATCTGTGCTGCGGATTGGGATGCATTTGCATGATCAGATTCTTCGATTCCCTACGTCTTTCATAACTTTGCTGCGCTTCCTTGTAAAGGAAAATTGCCGCCAAACCATGAAGAAAGAAAGACAAAACTCCCATGGCATAGGACCAGCTTAAATGGTTGAAGTTGGGGTACATGAGCCAATCTCTGCGTTCATAGGAGCCTGCGAAGATCACGACCGCCAGGAACATGAAGACAGCTAAAAATATGAAAGTAGAATAGAGCACAAAGTTTCGAAAATATTCCAGGAATATCTCCTGTACAATCCCAAATAAACAAAAATAAGCAAGTCTAATCAAAAATGGTTCAAAAACTAGTGAAAGCCATTGAAAACGAATATTTGCCAAAATTTTTAGGTCATACTTACTGGTAGTTGTTACACAGGCAAAATCAATCGCAGACAAGATCCATTCTCTCTGCAACACAAACTCCAAAGGCCATCTACACAGCTGCAGCGCCATCAACACCTGGGCCCCGAAACTCAATAGAAACGCCATTGTGACGAACGTCTGAGTCGCCATCAACCAAGGGGGCAGTAACCATTCCCGAATAACATAGAACTCCTGGCTAAAGACATGGTGGCAGCCATCAAACAGGTGGTCAAACTGATAGTAGGGGTAGCGGAACTGGTCGAAGCAGTATTCCCACAAACCCATGTGTTTAAACTCTGAGAACGTTTCGTCGTACGACTTTACCCAGTATGGACTGAAATTCCAGAATTACATAACGTAAGAGTACCATTACAAAGTTTGCGAGGTTACCTGCAAAATGCCATCATGAGAAGCAGTCCCGCCAGATAGGTTAAAAGAGCCCCGTTTACCAGTTGGCCTGAAATAAGTGATTAGTTAATGAAAAATAGCTAATGTGTTGTTTATGTTTTCAATTACTTGATGCCTTGGGATAATTATTCTTTCCTTCTTCTCTCAGCGTCATTTTACAGCGGATTTATTCGAGCCTGCTTAGGTTTACTTCGATTTTAATGTATACTTCGAATCGTATTACTGAATCCAACGTAATTGACGAAACTGTCATTACTCCACGCCCTTTATCGTTATAATTTCTATTTGTATTGTTTTGATTTTTGACATTAGCTACTGATTGTCAAAAGTCGGCTTCTTCCTTTTCGTTAATTTATGGCCTCAGGTGACAGGAGTTGTCAGTCATAGTTATGAACTTGTGTACGAATATAATTTTTTATAGAAGAAATTAAAGTTTTTTATCGACTTTCATGGGTGTTTTCACCTTCCATAATCTGAAAAAATAAAAATTGCGATGGAGAACTTCATACAGGTGTAAGACAAACCCTTCATTTCACCTTGATAAGTTTCGGCGTAAATTCAAAGTATGTTTCCCAAGAAAAGTTCTATTCATTATTAACATGTATTTAATAATGTTACCCTAACAAAATGAGAGATTAGAAATTGAACAGATATTCAACGTTTCGGGGGCTAATATCGGTCTCTATCTTCACTATTAGAAAAATTCTTTTTTAACGCAGTTTTTTATGTGTTTCGCTTTATTGTCAAACATCCTCAACATGTGTCAAAGAAGTTTATAAAGTTATTCATTACAATTTTTATATTTTCCACATTATCCCTACAGTAATATACGAAACGTGACTCTCTCTCTCTCTTTCACCAACTTTTACCTTCCTCTCAACCTCTGTTCGTCTCGCCAGATTAAACTTTTTCTAACGCTCTCGCCACGCATTCACCAGCTTACTCCCCAAGTCAAGCGCGTCGCTCGTAAAGAAGTTTTACTTGAAAAAAAATGCAATAATTTAAAAATACTTTATTTCTGTTAAAATAGTTCAAAACAATAAACAACTTCGTATAAGTATATAAAAATGGAAATTTGACGATAAAATAGTACAGTTACAAAAGATCTAGAAGTGGCAGAAATGGTAAATAAATTAGATCATATTCATTTTGTTGGCTTTGATCTGCTTGAAGATAGTATCGGAATTATGACAGAAGCAGATCAAAGCTTTTGATATAAACAATATCATTGACAAAATAGCTTCACAAGCATCCTAACCAGATTCAAATATTCAAGTCTTTCGAGAATTTTTTTTAAATACAACAGAGTAATTTATAACATGAATTCTATGAAGGCACATACATTCAGGTCAACACCTCATAGTGGCAGTGTCTCAGATTTTGATGAAATATACGTAAACATACATATTGGTTAATCACAAAAAATCAAAAACAAGTCTGACATCGCATTCAAGAGTTTATGTGAAGAATCATGCTTCAAAGTGCAACTGCCTTCTTATTAACCTAAAACTATATCTATACGATACAAATTGGACGGAATGTATTTAATAAAATAAACTGTCAAAATAGCAACATTTCACAAATGTTTCGGAATGAGAAATGATACTTCTTGTCATGAATGTATATACATATTCAAACCCCTGCTCTTATTAAAAAATAACCAACAAATCAAACACACACAGACGCCTTTCAGAATCTCCTCACCACCCCTTGTGCTCAGGCTCCATCTCGAACCTGCTCTGAGACTCTGCCAGCAATCTCCGCTTCCTCTTTTGCACGTGCAAATCGACGAAAAAGAGCGTAGAGGTGACCAGAACCAGCACCACCCCTATGCAAGCCAACGCGAAGGACCACCCGAAAAAGTTGTTCTCATGTCCAGGCATCCACCTGTTCTGGTTGGCCAGCGACGCAAAAACTATGACCGCGATGGCCCCGAAGATGCCTCCTGCCAGCAGGATGAAGGCATTCAATTTGATGAGCAGAAGGAACTGCTTTTGGTCTGGCCCGAAACAGAGGAAGTAGATCAGCGTTATGATGGCACCCAATAGAACGGATATAAAGCACAAGGTGAAGAAGATTTGGGTGACGATTATGAAGTCTGGCATCAAGTAGCCTCGTATTTTGTCGTAGCCCGTCGTGAAAGGGTCGTACAACCATCGGCATCCGACGAAGAATCTGAAAGAGAAATAGATAATGTTGAAAAAAAGGGGAACAATTGTTCAGTTCCAATGGAACTTTGATGAAAAGCACGATTTTATTTACAGATCAGCTTAAAGCAGACCTGAGTTATGAATTGGCTAAAATATATCTAATAAAATCAATTACCAAGTCGCGAAAATTCATGGATCACAAAAAACACTTATTGTTTACTCCGTTTTGAAAATTTTTCTATGATATTAACGAATAATAAATTCGAAAACAATTAGCTTTGGATTCTGATCAATCATCCTGTACAAGTCTGTAAGTGAAGACTATATTAAAAAATCAGTTTCGTGAGAGATATGAATACAAAGGTCCACCAAAGGAGGCTTAAAGGTCTCCCGAAGAGGAGACAACTCAAAAAATGTATGTGGAAAAAATCAAAATATCTCCTGAGCAGGAGGCGACACTGAAAAAATTACATTGTTTCAATTATAAAAAAGTTCGACAAAAAAGGGATGGCAGCATTGCTTCTAGAAAGACCACTGCGCCCCCCGACGAAGCTCCTGTCAACTTTGATAGGAGGAGTCTGGACAAATGTGATCGAGTGTGAAGTAACGTCCATTGAAATTAGAGAGAGATAGAGCGAAAAAACAAATTGATATTCCTCTGTGTCAGAATCAGAATATCAATGACGAAATATCTGAAAAGATATTTTCTAAACTAATGGAAGGGACAAATTAAAAAATATTTCAAACACGTTTGGAATCAAACAAACAGTTGTTCAAGAATCTAGATGTACTCAACTTAGCACTATTCTTGTCTATGTTCTGGCAAATTGTACATTTTCATAAGGAAGTTCATTATACCCTAAAAATAACAGATCGCTTACTGATGACAGTTCATTTCAAAAGTAACAAATTATGTAACCAACAAAAAATTACGAAACATTTCAGGAAATGAAATGTGCATAACTTCGAAAAAATTAACTTGGACTTATTATCTTGTAATTTTTTGCTCAACTGTATTTCATATCCCTCATAATATTCAATGTATGAGTATACCTCTCGACTTGATTAGAGAACGTATATGCAAATCGTGCATACAAAAGCATTGCCCAATTCCTTTGCAAGTTTCAAAAGATACTATTTACAAATTATTTGTAGTAACCTACCCATCTTTGGTATATGGATTTTGCAAAGAACGGAAACAGTGAACCCATAGTCCGAATCTATCGAGTTTAGCGCCGGTTATTCTGTAGTCCGACACCAGCCAGCTAGGAGTGCAAAACGCCACCGTTATCGTTACGAAAGCCACCACGAAAAGCCCAATAGCTACATTCCCTGCTAAAGATCGCTTCTTTGGCTGAAATAAAATAATATTCGATTATATAAATATATGAATGAAAACTGGGATATGTTTCATGTGGAATATATTATTTCAAAACACTGAGCAACTCATATATTATATTCAAATGACACTATTTTTCAATTATTCATGCCACCTTGAGCTGGAAAGGTATCCCTGTAAGATTTTTATATCAATTGATGTTATGACATACTTCCTCTTTTCAGAACAAAGCTGTCAAGGTAAATGCATCCACATCATTTAAATTGATCATGTCTGTCCTATCTAGTTGAAAAGACTGTTTCTTCAGTTCGATAAATTTCATCACCTCAATATTAAAACTTTTGAAATTTTGATATTCAATGAAATGCCTTCTGTACAAACAAAACGGACAAAAATACAGTACAGACGTAACTGTCTAAACTTTTGAACAAAACAAGATAAAGTCAGAAAAAATTTACGTAAAAAGTTTCAGTACATTTTGAAAAGAAAGTAATAGTGCATCACTTGCAACCAAGAGGGCGCCACAAACTTTTTTTTAAAAGGTAAGGGAGGTTTTCAGACACTTCGTTTGATAGGTTAAATTTTTTTTTGTCAACCAGCTGTCGCCCCCTTACGCACGACAACTCTTATAAGTTCCGAACTTGTCCGAGCCGAAGTCTTTCCTTTTAACCTTTCTAGCACGGATGATACGTTGAAAAAGATGTATCTGTTTGTGGACATGCGCATTACCGACGTCTTAGTTTGAAAAGTTAAAATTCGAGAACTTTCAAGATCACAATTTCAGAACAAAGATTAGGACAAGAACGTGAAATGTTTTAAAATGCTCATTAGGAAACATACACATCGAACTTTTTCTTGAGACTGACGGTGAATTTATGCACACTCGATTAGCAAGTAGCAATAACAATTAGGGAGTGACAAGTTTAACTCCTCACTTTCCAATGGATACGTTTTTGACGAAAAATAAACCATTATCCAGTAACAAGTGACCAGTAGAAGTTATCAAACTTTTAACTTTCTCACTTCAATTGTACCAAATGTTTTACTACTACGCATCTAGTGCGCAAATAATCGATGATTCGCTCATTTGAGAACAGACAGTACAAATTATTATGACGTCACTGGTACGAAGGAAGGATAACCTAACCTAATAATTTTCAAATTTCATAACATCGTTTTTCATACTTGCTCCTTTATAATTGAAACTTGCTAGCTTGCTTCTAGCTAATGTGTACATAATTTCACCTTTAAACCAGGACAGAGACAACAGGACTAAGATGTATAAATTGGCCCTAATAATTAATAATATAGAAGAAAATTTTGAGGCTTACTGTATTTCTTCCAAATGTCATCCAAATTTGTGGCAAAAATTCGGAAATGATTAACATATTTCATCAAAATTTTTGTTCTAAAAACTCTATGGATTACTTATTTATTTAATGAATGACTAGCAATATTACTATCCTTTGTTAACCAAATTTAGAACAAAAACAATAATAAACTTTACATTATTGTGTTTCTGATCCCCCTTGTATATTTTCATATCGGTTTGATAAAAGGTCAGCGACATTTAAATTCCTAACCACACATTATCTGAACAGTGTTAACCTTTTCTGGGTTAGGTTCTTAGGTGTTGCGATCTTTTACTAATGAGACAATAAGGAAATGCAATTTATCCTAATATGGTTTTATTTCGAACTGGTGATGTGTGCTTTTGAAGAATGTAGGTGCATTTTCAAACAAACTAGGGCGTAACCTATTGTTTACCTTGTCTTCCTGGTAGTCACCCATTGAGTCAGTCACCTACGCTTTGCTTGAACTAATTACAGGGAACTTCTGAGATTTCAGTTTCGCATTTATTGCAGCACAAATTCAATTTTCGTAAACATTCAACTATGTTTCCGAAGTTAAAGAAAACCCTGTACTCATTTTCTGTTCTGATCTTCTGGCTGAAACCAATACAGAAAGTATTGAATGAAGACAGAAACAAATAACAACACACACACAACCTCTATGAACTGCGCACTACAACGAGGACGGTTGAACGCTTGACCACACCTGCAAGTTTATTTGATTCACCTCAGTAAGCCGTTTTCTTTGAGAAGCGATGGCCAGTGCCGGAGTATGCGTTAGGGAGGCGGGTTGTAGCGATTAATAGAATAAAATGACCACCTCTAGATATGCGGCAAACGTACTTATTGTCAAACTAGTTGAGAATTTGCAGTCAACTAACTAACAGGTTTTCTCTCATCAAAAGAATGAGTTAGTTTGCTGCCAGAGCTCTTTATTTTTTACTCCTTACGAAAGACTGGAATCGTATATTAGTAGTTGTAACATTGAGAGCTGTTCAGTTCAAGGAGAACCACTTAAAACGTGAATCAGCACAGTAAATAAGTGAATACACAACGACATTGATTTCAAAGATTCACTTTTGCAACTTTACCAACACATTCAGAGAAAATGAAAAGGCTTATTATATTTAACCCGTACTCGTATGTAGAGGCTATATTTGGGTTGCAGAATCTTGGACGTATTTTCTGTGAACGTCTTATGTAACGAATATTATTTGAAGAAATCTGCGTTGTGGTTAATATCTGGAAAGATCTAACCTTATAGCTGATTGAAGGTATCCTCCTTTGTATATAGTTTCATTAGGAAATGAATTAATTCTTTCTGGATCTTGATTCGTCTAGGATCTAGGATGTCCTTCAAATTGACTTCACCCGGATATTCTGGATTAGACAGCCCTGACTTTTCATCTATTTCGATATCAGGAGCTATGATATGGCTTAACATGCATTATTGGTGAGACCTGTGAGACGTAATCGATTTAGGATATAGCCAGTAATCTGTAGTAATACAAGGACCGGCAAGTCTAAAATTTAAATACTCGATTTTTAATTGAACTTATAAGAATAAGAACGAATTCTCCGTTTCCTTAGATCTGGGTCGAATATCTCCTGCGTTTTGAAATAAAGGAATTGTTACACAGTGAAGTGTTCGTGGAAATGGAACGTTTTGAAAATTATAAACGGATGACACTTCGATTTTCATACTGATATAGAGGCTATAAATATTTAATTCATTCATTACATCGAATAATCGAGATGGCGCTCAAAATATAACCCAAAAATTAAAACCTCATCAGCTAGGCGATTAGTAAAACTAATGGTTGGATGGTTGGCATGAGTAATTCGCTCTACTAATTCAATTCACTGCTATGGGATTAAGATTTGATCGATTCCAACATTGAGATTTTTTAGTTTCGTCCTAGGAATCGCACGTTAAAAGGCGAGACCTCATTAATCCTTAGTTGGCCAAAATTTCTACTTCTGAGAGTTGTCTTTCGTAAGAGGACAGCGGCTGGTTAACAGAATAGTACAGCTCTGTGAATATGAAAATGATAAATTTTTATGACAATTTTTCTAAGAGACTTGATAAAATAAAGGTTTTCTTAAAGCACAAAAAACTCAATGGAAATTATTGAATAACCCCCTAAGGAAAATATATTTCTAGAGGCACTATTTCCTTTCTTAAATCTCTGAATTACTTATCGAGAAATACTATGGAAAATAAAAAATTCAGGGAAATGTAACTTCGAATTTTTCATGGATTGAACATCAATGTCAAGAATTCAACAACGGTGTAGGTTACACATCAAATACTTTTTCAATTTTCACGAAAAAATGGAGAGGTATTAATAAAAACCTCCACCCATGGACAATTGTACAACTAATTAAGGTGTATTTAAGTAGCAATTTGAGACAAAACAGTCAGAATTCATCACTACTCATATGCATTTGAATGGAAGTAACCTCTAAAAACGTTATTGCAAAACAAGCAATTAGCCTCAAGGTTCAGACGTGCTTTTGATACAATAGATATACTTGAACTAGTTCTGAAAGAAAATAACCCATTAAATATGTAAAAATACTTCATTTTGTACAAAAACTAACAAACTCTGTTTTTCAAACAGGTAGTAATACATTTTATGCAAAAATAATACATCAGAATATAAAAATGTGTAATACCTCAGTCAGAAAAATCTTTTACAATGCAAAATAACTTTATCTTTTTACGCGGGCAAATTATACTTTTAAATCTGAGTAGTTTATACTTTTTGTTTTTTTGACTGAAGTATATACACTTCTAAAAATGGACGGATATATAATATAGAATACTTTATAGAGATTCTAAGTCAAACAAATAAAATTGAAATTATACACATATATATTCAAACACATTCTTCAAGAAGTGTGTCAACTAAAAAAATAAAAAGACAAAAATAACTTTTTATTCGTTTTTTCTATTCAACACTGCTAGCATTATTTTGAGGCCATTGAAGTTATAAGTCATGAAAGTATTATAAGATTGAACCTGTATTCTAGCTGTAAGTTAATTCTATAACAAATAGTGGAATAATTTATCATCGTATGTGCTTGGCAATAGAAAGTTTATTTACTTTTACTAAAGCATATAGCTTGTTGAGTTAAAGCATGAAAGTGTCAAATTAATTGCTTTCACTAATTTTTTTGTAGAACAAAGTGAAGTTTTTCGTCCTTCTCAGTTGTTCATTTATCTGATTAACTTCCTCTTGAATTATAGTACATTATTTACCATATAATTTCGAAAATGCTGGGCTGCGAATATTTTTTATCAGATGATATTCAAAGAGGAAGTTATGGGTTTCCTTCAAAAACCTTGAAATATCCACCAACTTCTTCTTTATCCTTTGAAAAAGGCTCATAACCCATTTAAATTACCTATGACAGCCGAATTAACAAAAAAGATAAACCAAAAAATAATCCAAGTCAGATCTAATCTCACTTTAGAATAAAATTATGTCAGATACTGAAAAGCACCTTGTATCAAAAATTCTAAAGGGATATCGCATATCCCCAGGTTCTCAAAAAAGATATTATTTATATGTCAGTATGGTGTGGTGCTGAAGGCTTGTGCCGAGCTGTCTCCATAGTGTATTGTGCTGGAGGTTGGCGCACGGAGCCCCCCAAACGCCTATACCTGGCCCTCCTTGCCTCCACGAGAAACAGTGCCCCCGCAGGCCACAGCAAGAGAGATCCCACAACCCCAAACGCAAAAGACCAGCCCAGATCGTTATGCTGCCAGTTGGGCATCCAGTCCCGGTTGTCCCCATTGGCCCCGAAGATGCTGACTGCTATGAAGCCGCAGGCCCCTGCCAAGCTGAGAATCGATCCGTTGGTCAGCAGTAAGAGGAGGTATTTGTCGTGGTCTCTGCTGCAAAAGCAGTACATCCAAGTTAGGAAAGCTGCCACTAATACCAGAGTCAGACACAAAGTGAAGAAGAACTGAGTGGCAATGAAAAAGCCGGGGAGAAGGAAGTCGAAAATGATGTAGTATTCTTCCTCGAAGACCCACCAACAGCCGGTGAAATTGAAATCATACTGGTGTCGAAAGTCTCGAAAATTTCTGAAGCAAACCTCCCAGAGTCCTAGAAATGAAATTCATATATTTTTTTTATCTTCACCAAGAATATTTTCTTATATTTGTTACCTAATACTAAATATTCACAACTCTAACACATACATATTATAACTAATTCTTTTCACTTTCATTCATTAATATTCATTCATCAGATATGTTCCACATCCTATTTCTTCCTTGAAACTGAGCATATGTATCTACCTTTAGATATTGGTTTTTAATATGTTTTGTCTGTGAGATGTCTGAAGTAATTTATATAATCCAAGAGACATAAACCTACTACCTACACCAACAGTGCCACTCCTTTTTCAAACTCACCAATTCTTATGAACTTTGGATCCTGGATTTTTTCATCATTCACGAGCCAATAAGGGGAGCAAAATGATATTACAACGAATATGGAAGCTGCAACGGTTACGGCTATCGCACATATTCCTGTTTTTGTTTTCATCGCCATTTTTAAACGTTTAAAGTGGTAGTGTTTTCATTCATTAAAAAATGAGTCATTGTCAATTGTCATTTTTTACTTGACCAAAAGAGATAGTATTTGGGATTAGTTACTAGACCAATATCCAGTTCCGCCAATTATATAAATATATTTTATAATAGGCGATTTCTTGAATTCACCGATTAGCTTATGGATCCACCAAAATTATTTTTTATTATCAGATGGATTATAGTTGGGACAGCCATCAGTTCCTATCTGTGATTAATTCCACTGGTACCACACACCAATCAATCGGAGTTGATGGGTGAAATTCCCAATCTATTTGTGAACTACTAGAATTTATTGTTTGATTGACCTTCATCTATAACCAAATATTCACATTCAATAAAAGTCTCTGATTATTTCTCAGTTATTAATTGTGTGACTTGATATGGCAAATCATGTCATCATTCATGAGATACTGTTGAATATCCGAACTCGCCGTTTCTTCGTACTTCAGTGCAACCAAGAAAGATTATTTGACAAGGTTTGATGAATGTGCATTACACATCGCTAAAAAATGATGCGTCTGATATTTACTTTTACTTGAATATTATGTCAGTATATGATGTTAATGTTAATCGTGACTCAAGTAATTTTTATCGAATTGAATGATTTTCAATCCAACGTCTCCTGAAACTCAAAGAATTTTGTTTTATGCAAACGTCGCCTAAAAATTGAAAATGAACTCTATGCAGTCACTCATTATTCTTGAAGGTCTGTCATTTGAAAATAGGCTTTAAGTTGTGATGCTATTGTATGAATTTGTTCACTCAAGATATAAATGTAAAATGAAATTGTTATTATTTTCAGTACTTTTTGAACCAACAGATGTAGAACCATCCACCAAACCATTTGAGACGCCTTACTGGAAAGCGATAAAATTCATTACTCCAAATTTGAGCGAACTCGAACATATTGCCCGATTCTTTGACTTTGTACCCCAGAAATCTTCTGATATCGCTAAAGCAGAGGAACTGAGTAGAAAATTATTGAATCATGGAATCGACAACGTTATTGTAACTCTTGGCTCCAAAGGAGTTTTGGTAGCTCGAAAAGGACTAGCAACCGAAAAATTTTCCACAAACAATTATGAAGAGCATGTTCGATTTTATCCAACAGAAGCTATCAATAGTCTTGTCAATGTGAGCGGAGCAGGAGACTGTTTTGCTAGCGGATTTATAGCTGCGTTGATTTCAAATATGCCCGAAGAGGTTTGTGTGTCAGTGGGATTCGCCGCTGCCAAATTAGCTTTGAAATGTCAAGCTGCAGTCCCGATGGAAATTTTTGATAGAAGTCATCGGTCATGGGACACATCTGCCTCATATCAGAATATTCTTTAGGTTGTGAAATTTACAATACATTTTTTCCAAAATTTGTTGTTTTATTGAATCACTCTTTCATTCAGTGGAAAAGATAGACAAAAATATAATATTTCCAGATTAGAGAGTAATCAATCGTCACTGGGTAAAACAGTAACTGAAGTCCAGTAATAAAAGAAGAAGAAATATGTCATATGTTTTTCATTTGTCATGTATAGCGTTTTCTGTTGGTGAAACCGGTGCACTTTAGTTTATGTATGCCTTTCATCATTCGTATTAGGAAATAAAGGACAGAGAAACTTTGGATTCACACCGGTTTTATCAATGTAAAACGCTATTAGTTCTATCACAATTTTTGAGTTAGTGTTTTGGTATTTCTATAAGATAGATAGGATTATTGAGTTTGAATTTCTTTTACTATGTCGGCATCTATCCGATTTACTTCAGCTCTGAAGGAATTAAGAATTCACTTATGTCAAAAAAGCCCCGCGAGTAAAGGAGTCAGGTAGGTATTACCTCAATGCAGGTTATATAACAGAATTGATGATTTCTTTTACAGGGAATTTATCGAAAAGCATTATGTTGAACTGAAATCGACAAATCCAAAATTTCCCATTTTAATCAGGGAATGTTCTGACATAGAACCAAAACTGTGGGCACGATATGGTATGGCTTTTGTCAAGTTTTGAGAATAAAAATAATCCCTTTTTTTTAGAGTTTGGAAAAGAGAAATGTATTTCCCTAACAAATTTAACTTCAAATGATGTGTTATCAAGGATAGCGTCGATGGCTAATTAATTAGAGAAGGCTCTGATGTATAGTTATTTCCAAAATTATATTTGAAGTAGTGAGATTATTTTTTTGTAATACCAACATTTTCCCGATTGAATATATGAACATGCTGGATATTCGAGAAAAGAATTGCCAGAATAAAGCTTTTGTAGTATTTTTGCGCACATCACAACTTTTATGTGCAGTTGTGGAATATCTGGAAGCAATATAGAGGATCAAAATCATCAGTCCCACTAATGAAGCTACTATGTAGCGAAAGACGTCTTAAATAAAATACATTGTGAACATTGTATAATTATGTTTTTGATGAAAATGACTTTTCTAGCTTAATTCATTTGAGTTTTAAATCAGTTTCAAAACAGTTTTTTCATGCATATAAAAGACTTTCCTCCCAAAGATGAGAAGAACCTTTTTTTTGTATATGTGATTTCTTGAGTGACAGCGCCCAGTTGTGAGTAAGAAATTAATTTCAGAGAATATTTAAAAAAAAATTGGGTACATGCTCAACCAAACGTTCTGAAGGCATAACTACCAATGCCTGTTGAGGACAAAACATTTTTTAGAAATATTTTACGTAGGTAATTCTGCAGTATGAAATCAAGTTGTGAGTTTTTTTGAAGAATTAACTTCATTTCATATAGAAAAAGCCATGTGATTTAGCAAAATGGTTCTTAACTTTAATTGCTGAAATGCCCTACAGGTGCATATCTATTCAGAGAAATGGGTTACATCTTAGCGAAACGAGTAGAAATACTTTACATGGGCATATCGATGTGAACATTTTTCTGTGATATTTTCTTATCTCGTTTTGTAAACCGAAATTGTTTCGAGATTTTATTGAGGAAATAACTTCGGTACGTAAGAGAAAAGCTATGTGTGATATCAAAAAATGCAAATTTATCGAAAACTAAGCGAGATGGAGAAAAATGGGTCACACCCGTAGAAATACTGTCTACAGGGGCATATTGATTCATCCCTGGTGAGAACTTTTTATTTTTCAGAACTTATTCTGCGAAAAAAATCGAGTTTTGAGATTTTATCGAAAGAATAACTTCGTTTCGTATAGGAAATATCAGAGAAAAAGGTGTATGTGATTGCAACTATATTGTTTGGAACCATTCCATGTAACTTTTGTATTTAGAGCCACCTTATGCAACTTTTGCATTTGATGCTTTCGAATGACTTTCATCCATGCCATCGAATGTTATTTTTGAGTTCGGAACCACCGTAATGAACAAAACCACCAGATGTAATGAGACTTTTTGCTAGAAACAAATTCTGTATTCGAAGCCACCGAACGCAACTTTTACGTTCGATGCCATTTGAGTACAACTTATGCGTTGGGAGCTACCAAATACAATTTTTTTGTTCAAAGTCACAGAAGGCAACTTTTTTGTTCGAAGTCACCGAATGCAACTTTTTTCGAAGCCATCGAATGCAACTTTTTTGTTCGAAACTACCGAATGCAACTTTTTTCGAAGCAACCGAATGCAACTTCTTCGGATCCATCGAATGCAATTTTTCGAAGCCATCGAAAACAACTTTTTTGTTCGAAACTACCGAATGCAACTTTTTGGTTCGTAGCCACCGAATGCAACTTTTTCGAAGCCACCGAATGCAACTTTTTCGAAGCCACCGAATGCAACTTTTTTCGAAGTCATCGAATGCAACGTTTTTCGAAGTCATCAAATGCAACTGTTTCAAAGTCACCGAATGCAACTTCTTGTTCGAAGCCACCGAATACAACTTTTTGGTTGGAGCTACCAAATGCAAAGTTTTTGTGCGGAACCGCCGAATGTGACTTTTCTGTTCGGATCCACCGAATGCAAAGTTTTTGTTCGGAGCCATTGAATACAACTTTTAATTTCGATGCCATTGAATACTACTATTTTGTTCGAAGTTACTGAATGAATTTTTTTTTTATCCGAAGTCGCCGAACGCAAATTTTTGTTCGAAGCGGCCGAATGAAACTTTTCTGTTCGTAGCCATTGAATGCACCTATTGAGTTCTGAACTTCAGTAAAAAGTTTTTCAAGGAATAAAACTCTGGTTACTTACATTCAAAGTATTTAATGAGTCAAATCTTAAATTCTAAAATTCAATTAATCAATTTCCGCAACTCCAAACACTCCTTGCAGCAGCCTGGCGGACGGATTGTAAGTGTAGTGTTCTTTGTCCGCGACATAAACGTACGGCAGTCTCATGATCCAGTAAGCAGACTGAGTCAACAGTGTCGGTCCTCCGGCCGTACTGACGAAAATTGGAGCTCCTGGAGCAGGCTGTACCTGTTGAAGAGAAAGGTGTACTATGAGTCACGACGCGGAAGACATTCTTTCTTTCTGAAAATAACAATGCAACGAGACTCACTTTTGGCTCCAATGTACAGTTGACTGGAGCTTTGGGCGTCACCACGTGCAGCCTCATCAGCTGCGCCAGCTTCCCAGCTCTACACGGGCACGGATAATACAAAGGCATATCGCTCTCGGCTACCTGAAAACATTCGCGTTGCAAAAGACTCAAGAGACAAATTGAATATCCGAGCCCAAACCTTGTGTCCCGTATCTTTAACTATACTTCCCGGCATCGCCTTCAGGATCCTGTCTGGCCCTGACAACATGAACCGGTGACCAGAAGAGCACTCATACTCCACCCCGATGAAAATCTTGACGGTGAACTGGGGCAAGCTACCTGTTGGCCTTCCTCTTCTACCTCTCGGCGTGTACTTACTGATTTGGGGCCAGTTCTGTTTGGTCTTCGTGTAAACGGTCACATCCCAGGGGAGTAAGTAGTTCATAGAACTCAGGAAGCCCGGATGGTGAGATTCGGAAAGTCCTAGAAATAATAACATTTGTAATTGTTAGGCATACCCAACCAGTTCGAAATGGTTCACCTAAATTGTGACTGTACAAAGAAGAAGCCCCGAGACACACCAGCGACCAGCTGGAGTAAGCAGGCAGTAGTCCGGGAGGAGAGCTGAGTGTCAACATCCCGGGCAGGTATTCCGTAGTGCTCGGTTGTCGTATGAGGTTGCGTTCCACGTCAAGCGACAAGTCAGCCCCGTCCGACAATCCAGAAAGGGGATCTTCAGATTCGTTTAGCGTCGCCGCCTACGAAAAGTAAAACACTTTGTTCAGAAAGAACAAACCGGTAGGAAACGATATACCTTGAATTCCTTAATTGACGGCTGAAAGACGGGAAAAGACACCCTCTCCAGCTTCAGACATTGACACTCCTTCCCCATCTGCTGGTAGAATTGGAAGTTGGCCTGCTTGGCGTTGTAGGGATCCTCTCGCGGCCCTACTTTTCGCCCGCAATCGCAAACGGCTGAAAAATACATTAATATTTTATTGAAATGGCCCTAGAACGGATCCTAGGGGCATTCCAAGCCGTTCATTTCACTTTCTTACATTTGTAAATGAAGCCGCTCATGTGCTCTTGATCAGCGAGATGCTTCGGCAGCTTGCACGGATTGCCGGTCATGGAGGCAGCCTCGCATTGCTGCCTACCGTTCTCCCAGTGCTTCTGGCAGTCCACCTCCAATTGATCGGCGTACTGATCAAACACCGGCCCCCGGGCTTGAGCTCTGAAGAGCGCCAGCGCGATACTTAGACGAGCTTCGTGTTCTGCTTTGGCATAGTGCGACGGTAGACCTTCTTGATACCTGGTTAGGTTAGGACGGAAAAGCTATTTCAGGTGAAGAGTGACAATAAAAAGAATAACTAAATTACCTGGCAAGAGCAAGAGGAAGAACTTTGAGACAACGCTGTTCGGAAAACCTTGTGTCAGTACAAAGAGACTTGATCATTTTCTTCCGGATGATGAGGTTGTGGAGGATTTTGGTAGCTTCAATCCAATGCTTCAGTACTGGAAGCTAGAGAAGTGTATCAGCAGGGAAGGAAAATAAATTCAGTGCATTCCAAAAAGCATATTGAAAAGAGAGATAATATTATAAAGGAAAAGTTCCCATCCCATGATAACTGAAAAATTCTGATATCAATGTCTTGGTTGTATCCATGTGTTGGGGCACGGTATTATAGTATTGATTTGAGCATATAAGAGTCATGTCGTCAGCAAACAAGACACATGTGGATGCAATGAAACTACATAGATCATTTATACTGTTATAAATCAGGCCCTGAAGAAAGTAACGCAGTCCGCCACTGGTAGCCGTAAACACTCTGTGACGTGGCTAGGAGCGCGCTCGGCCCGAGTGAAGTTTCGCGAATTTTCGATGATGTTCGCCTGCATTCTACATATGTCGAGAACACCGTTACCGTCGTTCGATGGAATTCGAAGGAAACGCTTATATCTGGCATCTTCGATTGACAGATATAAGCGTTATCCACTCGCCTATCAGACAGTCTAGTCTAGTGCGAGTACAGTGCGGTATGCGGAGCGATCTAACAAGGCGATAGAAATTCAAATAGTTTTTTAGTTGAAATGTTTGGTTATATCGAAAGTGAAATAAAGTTTAGTTTGATTATTGTTCAGTGTAGTTAATTATCATTGAACCCACGGGTAAAAACGTAACAATATAGTTGATGGCAGTGGCGAAGCATAGAAAGTTTTTTTATAACGTATATTTAGATTTATGTGTATACGTTTTCACACTTTCATGGTACAGATGACCTCCTTATCTAATCAAACACAACAATTGAATGAGTTGGAAACAGAATTAGATTATGAAATATTTATTATCAAACCTCAGAGTGATATTACAAGTAGACAAAATAATGATAGTAACTTAGTGATTACGGCATCTCTATTAACTAATTATAACAGTGCTCATGTTCTAATACACAAATGGGGGATTCAGTTCAGTGGAAATCCGAAAGATAAAATACTTTTCTTGAGAGTGTAGAAGAATACAAAATAATATTAGGAACGAGAAGGGTCGTATGATGAACTGAAATATTCTCTTACAGATTTAATTATTAAGGACGCACTGATTCGGTTTCGTTTAGTGAAAGATATTGTTAAATCTTGGTCTCATCTTGTTGAACTTATGAAAGATATCAAAGAGATTCGTAACAGTGTACATGGGACTAACGAAAGGATAGGTACTTACATTGCTCGAATGATGAATTAAAATTGGTGCCAAAACATAGATCTTTTTTATATCCACCGTTTTGGTTCACGTCTTTGGTATATTACTTCCATTGATTATTTATTACAAGAATGTGAGAAAGATAAAACCAAATACTCATATGAAAGTCGTCCTCTACCCAATCATGAGTTGTGTTTTCGAAACCGATTTGGCCGGTCCTAGTTCAATATAATTGCTTCTTTAGAATAGTATTTCCAGTGTTTGTTTGAAGATGGATGACAATGTTTCATGGCGAATTTCATCAGTTCGGACTTCCATTGTCTTATATTGTATAAAATGATTTGAAATCCCTGAAATAAAGAATACAATTGAAAATTAAAAGAATAGCTGAAAAATGGCAAATATATTAAGCAAAAAACCTGAATAGAATTCACAGTGAAATAAAATACGAGTGAAAAAAAAATTGAACAAATAAAATAAAAATAAATTAATATAGTTAAAAATTAGGCGATTTCAAACCAAGTTATTCACGACGTTTCAATTGTTAGTATCTACAATCGTCTTCGGGTGATGACTGGACTAAGATCATACACAAGGAAGAACACTGGTTTAGAAGGAAATTCAAAGAAGCCGCATATATGCTGTCCAACAACGTATTCAGCCAAGCTAGCGTAGAGATACGCAACGTATGGAAACCCATAATCAAAGAAAAAATTGCCAACTCCCGCCAAAACGGCCCCCTCTCGCTAAACCAGTGGAGCAGAAAGAGGAGATAAGTGATAAGTGAAAGGAGGGGTTGAGTGAAAGTACTCGAAAGACCCATGAATATTCATCTCTCGAATTTTCAAAATCTCGTTCGCGGAAATTTTTCTTTCGCTACGGAAAACCGAATGTAACTAAGTTTTAATGCAATCCTTGAAAAAATGGCCCAGGAGGTCATTAAGTCTCTGATTTTCTAGGATCTCCTCGATAAATAAACCAGTCAATAATTCTTGGGGGGCCTATTTGAATTTTGTAAGTGTTCAATATCGAAAAAATAAAATTGATGGAAAATTTTGTACATCTGAAGATGATCCTTGTCCTTATATTGATGTGAAAATTCATGGAATCAACTCTCATGGTCTTCTAGATACAGGGCAAATTATTATAGGTAGCAAAGGGTGACCTTAATTGGCGAAGTTAGGCAATATTATTAGGTGAGAAAAAAATAATTTCAAATTAAGAGTTGCAAATGGAAATGAATGTAAGCTTTTTGGATCTGTTCTACTTCCAATAGAATTCGTGGGTGGAGTTCGAGTTATTTGGGCCTTAGTCGTAGAGAATTGAGGTTTTTTGTTAACAGATGAACATTGTTAGTTCTTTTTTATTCAAATCGAGTAGATTTGGGGACAATAAAAATCTAGTAGGGTTCTGTCTGGTTGGAGTGGAAGATAGGTTCAAGTTTGATGAGCTAGTTACTGATTTTTTCAGTCTAATGAAAAGCGAATGAGGTTGCGCCAAAAGAGTTTGTCTTTAGATAAATACAGGGGATGCCTTACTTACGAAGGAGCGATACTATCTAGTTCCTACGTGAATTCAGGAAATGATAAACAATGAGGTTGAGAAGAATCACAACGTAAGGCTATTGAGCTTTCAAGTCTGCTTGGTCCAGTCCGGAGGATGATGGTGAAAATACCAAATAATGAGTATCGTTTTTGTAAATATTGCAGGAATGTCAATCAAGTATCAAAAAGATGCGTATCCTGTCGTAAATCGACAGTATACTCGATAGGTTACGAGATCACAGTATTCTACTGTGACGAAATGCTGAAATTTTTAATTAAATTGATAGGAACAGTACATAACATCAAATTTTGTTGGATCCTTCCAGTAAAGAAAGAACTACGTTGACAGTTCCAGGAAAAGGTTTATTTCATTTCAATAGAACTTCATATTACTCTCGCAACTATGTAGCGTTTTGTGGACACTATATTTGGGGCCGAATTGGAAAACTCAGTTTTGAAGTGTTACACGATAAGTTTTTGATTCACTTTCACAAGCCGCGTTAATAGTCAAAAACAAATGTGAATTTGGGAAGAGTGACTGGGAATGGTCTCCAAACAGATCTGCAGAAATTGGTTCGATGCCAAACTATCCAACATCGAAGACTGTCAAAGAAGTTCGTCGTTTTATTGGAACTGTCAGTTGGTACAAGCGGATTATTTCAAATGTTGCTTTTCTAGAAATCTAGAATAGTTGTATTTTTTTGTAGTTAAACCACAGTAATCCACATGGAAACACATATTTTCACGATATATGGTGTGCCCGAGAGAATAATTTGCGATAATGGTTGCAGAAAAGTTTGTGATAAATAGGGTCCAAATATTGAAAATATGGAATTTGAATTTGCAGATAGGCATCAGTGTCCAGCTAAACTTGTCGAAAATTCAATGGAAATTATTGATTTTCTTAATTCCTGGTCCTAGTGTCTACGAAAATAGTGCAATTCGTTATGATTTGAGGTGACGACCGCTTAATCCAGAAACAGGTCAGTTTGGAAAAAAAACTATTGTCCGATTTGGCGGCTCTAAATAAAATGTAGGATAGCCAGTAAAGTTTCTCCTAATGTATATTCACTGATATATTTTGTATCTGGTGATTTTCTAGGTGATTGGAATGCATGCAAATTCATTAATTTCGTTCTCCGGATAAAATGAACGATTTCAATCTTCGCCCGGGTTTGCCAGTTTTATGGAAAAAAAGGAGTAATGAAAAAACATTATCGTATATTTTGGTCGACGGAACAATGAGTGTGAAGATTTCGAAAAGCCTAATACTTGTCGTTATTGACGGGTTCTTCACTATTTCACTCCAAATCGGCGAGTTTCATTTTGGGTTATGGTATTTTCTGGAGACCGCCAGATTTTCTTTCACAATAGAGGACTAGTCTATTGTATATTAGTACTAACCTAACGTCTCATAATAATATTTTGTTTTATACCACGTCCTTTCTCAATGAGACCGTTACACTTTCAATGACTTTCTAGGCATTTCATGATACAATTCTGACTTTATTTTCTATTTCTACCGAGGAATAGTTTGTGGCAATCTTTGAGGTGATAAGAGTATTGGATAAATTTTTGGGAATTATGAAGAACTATTCATCATCGATCTATCATAAGACATCTGATACAGAAACTAATAAAAACATACCCTATATCGTGGAAAGTCCAGATTTATTCCGCTTAAGGACATAGTGATACGTACCAGCCAGTCAATGTGTTTTTATTCTTTACGTATTGCGTACATTCCAAAAAGACATTTGCGTACATGAACAAGCCTAGTATTTTTCTCATTCAAGACTTATGTGATTTATACATAATTGTTTAACTTAATTTAGTATTACTAAGAAGTAGATGCTTTATAAGATTAGAACCTGCTTTTTCAATAGACTTTATCTTGGAACCTTCCTCTCGCATGCGATAGTCTTTATTTTCTCGACTGAAATTGATATAAACACGAATTCAATTAAGAAATACGTTGGAAAAAATCATTCAGTTTTTTTTTTCATTTTTCCTGAAAAATATGTTGAGATGAATGGTTCAGTTTTTTCGTTGCATTTTTTCCACATAATTGTTATTTGATTCTACTGTGCACATTGCATAACGATAACACCATCCAAATGCACAAGTGTCTCACTTCATAAAAATGGAAATCATATAACAACGTTTCCATAATACGTTTTGAGCCAATAATGCGTTGAATGAACATAGCCATAACCTGAATCGTATTTATGTTTCGGAAAGTATATTCAAAATGTGATGAAATATTTGAGTATGTTACAGAGCTCGTCATATCAACATCATAAAAAATATGCATGGAAAATGAAAAAAAATTATCACAAGTCATTACTTCAAACAAAATAATGCAAATGAAATGTCTTTTTGGAAATAGTATATATACAGGGTCTTTCACGACGAGCGTTATTTTCAACTTCCGGTCTCTTTCAGTTATACCGGAAGTTGAAGGCAACTTCCTTATTTCAAATAGAACACCCTGTATTTTATTACATTTTTGAATTTCTCAGCAGATTTTAGGCCCACTCTGAGTAACAATGCCTATACCCAAATTCGTTAGTTTTCGAGATATTAATTTTTTTCTGAAAAATTTGGAAGTTACAGCACCAGTCCGAAAAAATTATAACTCATAGACAGAAATAGTTGAGAATGTGAAATTTCACAGAATCACACCTTGAGCATCTAGTCATGAACAGGTCCATAGAATTTTCGAAAATAATTTACAGGGTGGTCGAAATTTCCACCTAAAACATAACATCGAGAAAACTGATGAAACACGAT
>WOGR01000566.1:0-24371 GCA_015342045.1 Leptinotarsa lineolata | reverse complement strand
ATTTTGAACACTTGTTAAAGAAAGACTATTGAATTGAATTCATTTTTTGAATTAGATAATGTTTGTTAAATATCTTTTAAAGGACAGGTAGTAAAAAATTGAAATTTGGCAGGCATGTGCAACTTGTTGAACCTTTTAATGAAAATCATTTAAAAAGTAGGGTTGTCATTTAAAAAATTATCGATGACATCATATCTCATATTTGAGACACACTGTATATATTTTTTGCA
The DNA here is from genome assembly GCA_015342045.1 of Leptinotarsa lineolata. Lineage (NCBI taxonomy): Eukaryota > Metazoa > Arthropoda > Insecta > Coleoptera > Chrysomelidae > Leptinotarsa > Leptinotarsa lineolata. Next base: position 24,141 of record WOGR01000566.1, on the reverse strand, counting down.
TTAAAAGAAGGGCAATTTAAAATACTAATCGACGTGTCCGAGCATATTTCCGAAAGAAACAACACCTTTGATTTCATGAATTTGTTCCATGTTAGAGACTCGCACTGTATATAAATAAAAATTAACATAAATCGACATTCTTACTAACAAGATATTAAATGAGCGAAGTACTATAGCTATGTATAAATTTGACTTTTAACATAGACATTGAATCTTAAATTAGCACTAAGCATTAAGCAGCTATGATTTTATTTCTTTCTTGAAATTCAGATAACAGGGGGCAATAATATAAGAAAAACATTCTTCAAATTTGGAAGTACGGTGCCTAGGTATGTTGAATGAGTTAATTCTTAAATTGACCATATGTAGGTTTGTCAGAATGCCTATTTAATAAACTATATAGTTTGGAGAAACTTAAACAAAAAAAAATTATGAAATATTGGACCTCACATTCAGTTCCTTCGTTTTTAACAAAAAAGGTGTGACATGTTCATCATATGGTAAGCGGCATACGAATCGCATGCAAGCATTTTGTATGCGTTGTAACTTCAGCTTGTTATATTGCGGCAAAAAATTTTAATACACCGAACAACAATACTGGGGTAAATAAGAGTTTTAACAAGCCTGCGTTTCATTTCTTCAGATAAGTGGTACTTGAATTTATACAGCGATTTGAGTTACAGAACCTAATCAAGTTCATAGTGTGAAAATTAAAAAAGTATCATCGTGAATAATATTAACAATATACAATGTGTATTTATTAGTTTATCACAGCAGTTTTGATAACAGAAACTTTCATTTCATTTTTGTATAAGGTTTATCATTTATTCATTCTTTAGTAAAAATATAGTAACATTGATATTGTTGCCCAGGCAGTTTGTGACACATTTTCGGAATCAGCTCAGATACCAAAAAATTGAAAAAAGGAGAGTTCCGTTCAGAAAAACTGGTAATGACATTTTTATTCGAAGGTTGGCCATCCTGTATATTAATTTTTTTATGGAGAAAAACAGTACATTTTCAATAATAACTCATATTCAGGTGATAATTTGATGCTTTACTTTATTGATACATTGTGAAATGCTATTTCATTTTTGAAAAAATGTGTTCGGATCCACGTTGTTGTTCTTTTTGACTCTTTTTGACTCTTTTTGAGTATTTTTCAAACGACCAGATTACATACATTCGCGTATTTGAAACAATAAGTATATAAAAATCCAACAATCTCGTACCTACTAAAATGTTGCAAAATTAAATAACGATTGCATCGGGATGTGACTTTCATGACTCGAGCAGAACACCCGTGATAATTTCCTTTGTCCGCTGATGATTACAAGACACTGTGAGCAATTGTTATTCGTGCATCTCACAGGAAATTCCGAGTTTTAATAGAATAAACCGAGGCGCGAAATACCAACTTGATGACAGCTTAACCGAAGCGACTAAGAAAACTTCAGAAGAGATGATGAATCGAACCCCAATAACACTTCCGAAGCCGCTAGAGCTGTTAGAAGCGAAGAAAAATTAATGAATAAGCGGATCTGCTGGATATAAACATGAATTGTTTGTATAACTCTAACCACACCAAGGATTTCGTATATTGATTTGCGGTGTATGTTTGTGTTTTTTCAATTAATGTTTTGGAACATCTGTTTTCCTATAGAGCAGTGATGACGAACCTTTTGAGTTCGGTGTATCAAAATTTTAAAAATCGAAACATAATTTTCGTGGCGTGTCACACAAAAGTAAAGACTAAAAAAATAGAAATATTTATACTTTTTATAAATTGACAAATTGAACAGAAACAAAAAAAAACAATATAAAATTAGAGGCTTTTTGGTGCTGCTAAATCTTCCATTTCGGGTTTATACTTGGTACATTTCAAACCAATCAAGCGCCACTTGATATTATTTAATGCTGAGAACAATTTTTCACAAAAATATGTGGATGAGAAAATTGTTAGCAAAGCAGTTGCTAAATATTTCACGTTGGTATAAGTGTCAGGTAATCTCGGCTACACGTTTCAAATCAGAGTTTTGGCTAAATTGGATAATTCTAGGGTGAGAACATCCATACCTATATAGGGGTAATTTAATGTTCACGAAATCATTTTAAATAAAATTTGTTGTATTTCAAAGATTATTCTTGACATATATTGAATTTACGAGAGTGGAGTTTAATTGTCAGGTTTAATAAGAGAAAAACTATATACAACGTCTTCTAGTGACTTCAATTGGTTGAACAATTGTGATAATATCTACATATTCGAGCGGGAACACGAAGTCATTTCTAGTTGACTTTCAACATTTTTCAGAAAATTTTTTCATTTACTGTTTCTTTACCTAAATCAGTGCTGGTCACAATAGCATAAACTGTTTTTTTCTGTGCTTTTTTAGTGCATCGAAGATTAGTTTGACAACTACAGATACATCAGGTTCATGATTTGCCGTTGGGTTAATGGATGCTTCTGGTAGAAGGTTATGTATTCAAACATTTTCATTATAAGTGAAATTACTCATGAACATGACCAACTGAAATAACAAAAAACGGGAAAACAAAAACATAAAACTTACAACTTAGAACACAGCAAAAGCATGTCCATAGGTTTGTTTGAAAGTATTTTGATAAAACAACAATTGGAAATACATTTTTGGTAACCTAAGTTACGACCTTGTTTAGAATACCTACTGATCAAATTACGCCGTACACTTACCTCTGCAATTCAGGAAGTTTCAAAAAGGTCATCAGAATTATCATGATTTACTAAACACAAGCATGATGGCCTAAATGACCCTAATTCACGGTAGTTGCAAGAAATATTTATTTCAAATGTACAAAAACATGTTAAATAGTCTGTATTTACCTTCCATAATGGTGACTGATGAAATATATCTCATGAAAGTTATATTTACTTTGATAATATTCACCAATTTCATGTAGAAGTTGCGAAAATAGAACTTAAAGTTCTATTATATTTTAAGGAAAGGTTAATTTTTGGGAAAGAAAGTTTCTGGGTTTCTACTTCTCCATCTTGATACAAAAAAATGTGGAAATCTTCCTATAATAAAGGAAGGAAGCAATCAATTTCAAAAGGACTAACTCTAAAAAAAGATGTATTGATCATGCAAAGAAGTGACTTTCAGACACAAACTCTTACTAATCAGCCCGTAACCTCGAATATGTCACAAAACCCCTCATATCAGTATTCAACTGATCAACAAGTAGCTATCCAGAGAAAAAAATAAAGTGAATTTCATAACGTAAACAGAAAGAAGAAATCAAGACATTATCAAGAAAGTAATTCATAAACAATTTTTTCACTCAAGTATATAAAAACTAACTGATATTTTTTAAATAAATCAGTTGTTAACAAAGAACTCTAACAATGACATACTGAATAATAATCACGAACATGGAAATAATAATCTTAACTGAAGTAATTATCCAGTTCCACTGGATATATAATTACATTAGTCTGTTAATATTATTCTCATATTATAATTATTTTTTGAAATAAGGTTGTTGAAATTTTGCTTATTACCTTTATTGAAATTTATAAATGAAAAACTTTTTACAGGTTTGACTTCTACGGGGACACTGGCATTTGAATTTATACCCCTTATAAATTTCAATATTCGTATAAATGAATTCAAAGGATATTCAGAAAAAGTATTTGAAATTATTATTTCATAACAAGTCGGAACTAAAATTATCGTTTTCCAGTGCCAGGTCAAGTGCATATTTATGAGAAATTCTCGTATGTTACGATCAGTTTTATTCATGGAAGTCGCGTTATGTTTTCATAAAATAACGTAGGCTTCATCTGTAGACATTTTGAGAAAAGTCAATGACAAGTTTGGTTGTACAGTCGCACCCAGAAGTCTATTGTATGTGGTTTGAAATGGACCGAAGAATGGGATTCAAGGTTATTGACCGAAACTTCTCCAAGAGCTCATTTTAATAAGAAAGGAAGAGTTATGCAGACAATGTTGGTCAATGACCTTTTGTGAGCTTATCAAGATTAACCACCATCCCTCAAGTTTATACCTTTTTCAAAAATTATTATAAAACAAAGAGGGAAAAATATCCTAACAACTTTTATCTCTCGAAAAAATTTACAACAAAAACAGGAACGCTAGTAAGAGGAGTGACAATCTCTTCTCTTAATGTATCTATTTCCGTTCTCAATAATACACCTTTTTTTATACGACTGTACTCGAGAACGAATGAGTAGGTGAAACCCCAGATGTTAGAAATGCAAATGCAGTCCTACGTAGAATTTAGTCTAAAAATCATATATTACATCCTCACCTGTGTGGTTATCGCGTACTATCAAAATACCTTCGATTTTTATGACAAGTCAATTGCTGTTCAAAGTTTTTTAGTGGTTGGCCTTACATTACTGAATTTTATCGTTGGTGATTTTATTAAACGATAAGTAGGCGGATTTGTGATGTCTTAATACGGTACCGTTAACGTATATTTTGGACATTTTCAACTATTCCCTACCTACGATTACTTCTTTATTCATATTAAGTACACACCCACCTTCACAATATTTATATTCTTACTAGGTAGACCCTGAAAATTAAGAATTTTTCGGAATTTGGGTGGATTTTATGATTATGGAGTATTTCCTTTCAAGTATTTACGTGTGCCTACCAATGTTTCCTTCAAAATATGTATTTTTTCAATTTGCACATCATTATCGATGTTTTTAACAATATCTATTGGATATTTCGATCTTCTCCATGTAGCTATTACAGGTTTAGATAATATTGGGCTTGATAAAAAATTATCCCGAATTTAATAATTTTGGAAAAAAAGACTGATTTTCTAAAAAAAAAAGGTATTATCTACAAGTCGGATCTATACTTATCTATATCAAACGTACATATAGTAAATCTAATCTACTAATAGTAGGTGTTTTTACTGTTGGTTACGAAATGTCATCATTTTTGAAAGGTAAAACCGAAACCTCTGGCGTAGAATAAAACGAGCACTTCCTTCAAACACCAGAACTGCAATATTCTTCTCGACGCACGTTTTATCAACCAAGTTGGCATCTACAGATGAGATGAAAAAAACTGACGTATAGGTTAGAAAAATCCACGTCAGCAGTTCTTTCAAGTAGTTCCATGTTCCGTATGCTCAAGTTCTTCTTTTGAAAACATTTTTCCCAATACCGGAACGAAAATATTTTCTCTCAACGCACGTTTCATTAACCAAGTTAGCACCATCAGGAGATGACTTGAACTGTATTTTTGTTCTGGTGTGAGAAAATTGTTTTCAATAGATTCATTTTACGCCAATTCTACTTTTGTATATGTTTTTCCATTAAAGAATACAATATATTTTCAATGTAAACACAATTACAAAAAACAATAAAAAACTGTTATACTTTCAAATTCATAAAATTCATGATCTCCAACCAATAGTTACTAAAAGAATAAGTTAGGATATTTTCCTCGATACTACATTATCGTGAAAAACTACATCTTATGAGTTTTTCATTACCAGTTTATAGTAAGAACCCTGAGATACACTAATATATTCTAGACTGGGTTAGCTTACATAACCAGAGTTGGAAGTAGTCTCTGAAAACCATGAAAAATCAAACGTCTTGAATAACTTTTTCTCAACTATTGGCGCAAAATTGTCGGAAAATATTGAAAAGCCTCACATTGGATCTGCAGATCTCATGGAGGAAACTTTTTTAAACGAAATACTTTTTTTTAAGACAGTGACTTGCAACGAACTGAAAGCCATTATATGTAAATTAAAAAATAATTGGTCTCCTGAACCGGATAAAATCAACACAAAAATTGTAAAGTCCATACATTTACGTATTATTAAACCACTGTAACAATTGATAAACCTTTATTATACAAAAGGAAAAATCCATAGGCAATAGAAACAGGCTATAATCACACCTGTATATGAGGCAGGAGATCGCGGAATACCGGGCAATTATAGGCCAATCTCTATTATAAATAGTTTCGCAAAGATCTTTGAACGAATTATGTGCTCACCGACAGTCAATTCGGATTCAAAAAAATTCAAATACTGAAAATGCTGTTCTAGACTTCATGAGAAGCGGTGTGGAGGCACTGGACAGATCGGACAAATGCATAGCCATATTTCTTGACCTTGCCAAAGCCTTTGACACTGTCTCCCATGAAATCCTCTTGCATAAGTTATACCTATACATATGGAGTTCGAGGTTTGACACTTGGTTTACTTCGAGACTATCTATCCCAGAGAACACAAAGAGTAAAGATAAAGGAAAAACTGAGTGACTGCTCAACAATTATTGTAGGTGTACCTCAACGTACCATATTAGGACCTATTCTATTCTTAGTATACATAAATTGTATTAGTAAAATGAAAAACTTTCAAGGACATATTATATCCTACGCTGATGACATGATCATTATCTTCTCAGGGGATTCATGGCAGTGAGTCTACAGAAAAGCAGAAAACCAAATGAAAAATATGAAAGCATGGCTCGATTATAATCTTCTTAGCTCAAATGTTAAAAAAACAAAATTCATGACCATTACTTTAACAAAGAGCGACCACCCAAATGAGATTTTTCAAAGATACATAGAATCAAATGCGTTCAAAATATCTGCCACTGACCTGCGATCGAAAAAACAAATAAACTCAAATATTTAGGAGTTATTGTTGATTAGAGATAGAGATATCCCTAGTCGTGAGAACATGCTCACCTTATAATACGCATTGGTAAATTCTGTTCGTCTCAAGTATTGCAACACAGCATTGGGAGGAACTTTTGAAAAAATTTAAAAGGCTTACAAATAACGTAAAACACAACTAAAAATTATTTATAAAAAGAACCGTTTATTCCCTACAAAAAAGATTTATGAAGAAATCAACTTATTCAACATAAGAAATCTCTACCCTTACTTTTGTTCAATATGAATATTTCACAGCAAAGCTGATCACCAGAGAACAACTATTGGGAAAGAAACCAGTTCTTTTATAAAAAGGTCTGTCCATCTGCCTTTATTCAAAAAAGTCACTCACAGAGATCTGTACAATACTTTCGCCCAAACTCACTACCACTCGAATCCAGGAATATTATAGACAAAAAGAAACTCAAAATTGCTATAAAAGCATGTATACGCTAATGTAAACTTGAATCTTTAAACGCAGTCAAAAATTTTCGATTTGGAAAATTTCTGATATTGTTTATCGAATATCATATCATTGATTCATGTGATGATACTTTCAGTTTCATAACTAAAAAAACTAAAGTATTATTTTTCACTAAAAAAACTGATGAGACGGTTTCAGCTTCCAAAAGTTTTTACGCCAATTTTATTTGTCAATTAGTTGAAATTTCACTGAAAACTATTCTTGTTTGTGCTAACCTTTAAGATAGGAGAGCTTGCCGAATTGCAATTATTATTTGTAATTGTTCGTTTAATAACGACCCAACGAGAGATCTTTTAAACTGCCATGAAAAGGTCAATTGAATTACTTTTGATAAGTCATTTTATTTCGAATGCGGCGGCAGATGGGAATTGTCTGTTCACTTTTGAACGATTTTCTTACTATCGTGTGTTACTGTCAAATCTGTATTGTGGACATTTTTGATAGTTGTTTAAAATACACCGTAAATCTCGGATTCTATAGTTTTTGGATTCATATTCTTTTAAGAGAGAACCCTCTATAAGTTTTTACGTCAAGTCTTCCTAGTCTTTGTACCGTTGCCAAATTCAATTGGTTTTCTCACTTTCACTGAATCATTTTATTCAGTTTTGTAACAATATCTTCATAAATCAAGAACTGAAGGCAACCGAGGTACACTTGAAGATGGGTGAGTCGAAAGTTTGCCTTTGATGATTTGATGAGTATTCCTGTCGAAAGAAAGGTTTTGGCTGTCTACTTCTCCATCTTTATACAAAAACATGTTTTTTTATAAAGATGGAAAGTAGTAAGCCAAAACCTTTCTTTCACAAAAATTGGTCTACCTTTCAATTTATTCCTATCGAATTGAGTTAATAGTAGCACTTGCAACCTGGAACCAAAACCTTGTTCGTTTCACGCATATATCACATACGAAACACAGCTCTAATGCACATTCCAACAAATAAAACCTCCTCTTTCAGTACTACTGCTAAATGTGGACAAAGAATGAATGCTATTATTGGGGCAACTGTCATTGTCTAGATAAAAGATAAGCTTGTGAATAACCGAAATGATTCAGTGTTGCAACCTTTGTGCACTCGTGACTTTTTTTTCAATATGAAAAACTTGAAAAACCTTCATGACATAGATGTGTTCTTCACTAACGTTTAACATTATTCACTGATAAATCAAAGGGAAATTCAGCTCGTGTTCAACCATTGTTTTTTGTTGAGAGCACGTTTTTTATATCATAATGACATTATTGTATAACTTCAACATTGAAATAATTTCCAATGAATACCGCAGGAAAACAGAATAATATAGCTAAGTGATTATCGATCGTGTAGACTTTTGAAAACATTTCCTTCATGCCTCCGGAAAACACTGCAACCCCAGGGTCTTGTACAAAATGAAAAACGTCCATATGCAATATACTTAGTTGATTAAATATTGAAGCTGATTATCACTCGTGTCCAATAATTGATCATAATTTTGTTTCAAACATTCTCGCATATTTCGACAATACATTGAGGCAAATATTCCAAAGACACTAGTGGTACTCTATGGAATGTATTAAAAAGGTATCCTTACAAAACGGAATCTAGGGGTCACAAATCTGGTGACCCAGTGAGCCTTTTGATACTGCGTTTTCTACTGATCCAGTATATTGGAAAATATCGGACAATAATGACTCATTCGTGGAGTAGGTTTTCCCAATGCTTTCCCTGCAGGTGAAAGCGAATGCAATATCTGAGGAATGAAGCAAAATATTGTTCACATTTTTTCTGTTTAATGTTATTTTTGTAATTTTTGAGTTATAACCCTTATCCGTAACTACAACCTGAAATATTGTCAAGAACATGGATTTCCGGTAGACATGGTCTTGAACTGTATAAAAAAAATTGATTTTCAATGAATTAAAATTGAGACTCAACACTTTTAGTTTACTTGAAACTTGAAAAAAACGAAATATATCAAATAATTTAAATAGTTAATCGATTCAGAATGGTGAGTTATAGTTTTGAAACAATGTTTGAGTAGTGGAGTTTTGATGTGTCGGTATCGGAGGTTATTTGTTATTAGGGCTCCATCAGAGTCTATACAAGACAAGAGTACCTATAATGTATCGAAACTGATCTTGAAAATACTTGATATTTATATTATTAAGATATTGATTTTTGTGTTATCACGTATTGCACTTAAAATAATGATGTTTCTGTCTAAGAAAGAAAACGGCCTTCGTCGACTTCATCAAATCCCGATCACATTTTTATGATGACAATTAATTGACTTCTGTTACGTTGACAAATGTGCACTTATTCAAATGGCGCCTACTTTAATTGAACTTAATAAGTATTCACTAAGATATTACAATATTTTTCAATGGTGAAATAAATGAGAAGAGAAACAATTATCTGACCTATCGGTCATGTCAACATGTACTGATACAAAAAATTCATCAAATTTCTATCATGGTATCGCCTTGAAAAATGAAAGCAATATGAAAAAAGTATCCATTCCTCATGTAACCTATTTGTTATTATCGTCAGTTTGACTTAAGGAAAAGGAATATCATTTGTGCAAGGTTATAAAATGATCTAATAACAGAGTCGACATCCATAAGAATACTTTCTACTTATGAGACCATTCCGAAAAAAATTGCAGTGGCCTGAGCTCCAAGACCAAGAATAACAATATCGTCATGTTCAGCAATTACTGAACCTCAGTATTCCAACTTGAGTATTTGATGAAACCTACACTAAACAATATTCCTTCATTTCATTAATACCAATTTCTAAACAAGACTATCATGATAAAACAGGCCTTCGATATCACATGACAGTTAGCAAATATAGGGGTTTCCCATATTTGGTACTAATACATTACATCCTAATGCTGTTGGCATACATGCCTTGCATTAAATGGCTAATAAAAATCACAATAGGATGTAATAAGATATTCCATGCAAAATTTCATCGTAAAGAGCGGAAAAATGTGACTTGTGTGCGGAATTTGAATAAGGATTTTCTACGTATGGAAAAAACAATTGTTTGTATAAGGAGCGACGACGATGTATTATTCAATTATATATTCGGTCATTATACAATTGCATATTCCGTAGTTATAAGATTCATGAATTTTTATTATAACATTTATTTCTGAAAAGCATCTTTTCTCAGTCTGTGCATCATTTTATTTCTACTTTGAGTCATTCTCGAATAGGAATCAAATATCTATTTCGAAGGCTTTTAGGAAATATGATCTTCTGCCTGAATTAGGCCATGATTATGATACGAAAATAAAAATTGTATATCTCACGAATCTCGATATAAACAGCAACGTTAATATCGCCGATCGCTAAATATCAAAGATCAATTATCATATACCGAGCGTAACTAAACAATTCTCACAGCATGTACAATTTTCTTCAAACAAAATCTTTAAGAAAATAAACAATGTATTTTTACTGCTGTTAGCTTGTATTAAGGTGGTTATCTTGCGGAATGAAATTATCCAGATTAAAATGATAAAATCGATGAATCACTGAATTTTGTATATGAGGTGAATATTGAAAAACAGCCATAAACATTCAAATCTATTCATTTGAAGTGATACTTCATCAAATATAAAAGTGAATCGAAATGGATCGTTACGAAAATAATGTAACGACCTTCCTGCTTCTGGATATTCAAAAGGAACTTCCGGTAAGATTATTAAAAAATGGTGTAATCAATGGCAAGCCTATACAGTTATGTAATGAACTTTCACTGTCATATTCCCAATTAATTCCATGAAGCTGTACTAACTCATAAATAAACAGATAAATGATCTGATATCAACGATCGGATGTATTCTCAGGTCAGCAAATTTCTTTCGTAATGATTTAAATTATGTGTAGGAATGTCGCCCAATATATGCCATTTATATTGTTGCTAACAAATTTGAGTACGGAATTTTATTCGTTTGGTTGAATTTGAAAAAATATCAGGTATAATAAGTAATGACTTATTTTCTGGTTGTGCTTACATTGAACTCAAATAGGGTGAAATTTTCACTCACAACTAATATTTAATAGAAGATGGATTCTGGCCGTTGCTGAAAATATAAAGCTGAAGTCATGCATTAACATTAGTAAACTTTATTCGAAAGGTTTCAGAGAAAAATGTATCTCGTGGTTTCAAGTAAAACAAATATATGGACTGTTCAAAAAATAAGGTGAATGTTCAAATTTCGCGGGCTCAGTACATTCGATTAGCTTTTTTTATGTTGTACACTCGTCTCGAACTAATGTTCACGGTTTCAGCTGCTTAGCATGTTTGTTTGTTGGTGAGAGGCATATAGTGTTTCGCGTATTCGGCGATTTTCTGCTATCAAAATAAATGGATAGAAGAATTTGCATCAAACTCTGAGTGAAAAATGGAACTGGGTGCTCAAAAACACTTGAAATGTTGACAGTGGCATACGGTGATTGTACTTTGAGCCAGAATATGTTTACAAGTGGTACAAGCTTTTCACAGAAGGCCTAGGAGAGCCGTATCCACCAGATTTGGCCTCCTGCGATTTTTTCCTCTTTCCTAGATTGAAGGGACCTATGAAAGAACGGCGTTTTGCGACAACTGAGGAGATAAAAAGCCAATCGCTGAGAGATTTCAAAAATTAGTAGTTTTTGAAAGATTTTCTTCAAGAGTTTCAGATCCATAAGAGGCAATGAGCAGAAAAAAGACCAAACAATTTAAGTAGTTGTCAAAGAAAATATTCAAATAGAATGAAGAGTTACAACAATCATTATAATTGTTGTTAAATGTTCAAATTGATGCCCTCGTACTTCTAGACATTTCCCGCATCTTCTTAGTAATTATTCATGGGTGGCTGTCCTTACTGACTGATAGTTGATTTCTTCGGAATGCAGTTCTGATCATCCGCATGCAATCTTCCTTGGTGGTTACTGCGGTATTGAAAACATTATTTTTGACTGTTCCCCAGATAAAAAAATCGAGTGATGTCAGATATGGGGAGCGGGGCGGCCAAAAATATGGTCCGTTGTTGGATATCCATTGATCATAAAACCTATTTTGCAGCTAGTTATTGACTAAATGCTCATTATGTGGAGCCTCCCCCCTTCGTGTTGGTAGAATACATTTCTATGATCAGCCAGCGACTTCTAGGTAGTTCATTTCAAAATTGTGCGAGATGTTACGATAACGCTCACCTAGAAATTATTAAACGTGTTTTATAACTAGAAGGATTCAAAACTGTCTTGGGTTACCATTTAAATTGTCTTTATAAAAATCGAAGACCACGACGCTGACATTAAACATTAAATTGCCAAGACTCTTGGAAATTGATTGACTGATAGAAAAATATCAAAGTGCAAATATTCAAAAACCCACTAATTTCCGTAATAGGTATCCTTATACAAAGTTTCCCTTATTTTAAATCATAAAAATGCGGGCTTTCCATTTGAAAGTCACTGGTTTTTTCTTCTTTCTTGACCACCCTGTATTAATAATTATAATAATATTAATAATTATTAACAATATTAAATTTTGTTTCCCTCTTCAAGAAACCCGACCAAAACATAATGATAAAGGTTTCGCTATAGGAAAGATTGATAATTATTGTAGGGTCTGCTAACATCATTTTTGACATAAAAACTTAAATATGTCAAAAACGGTTGGACTTAGGTATTGGTTATACACAAAAAGTATTTAGATTCTAATAAAGAATCCAAAAATGTAATAATATATAGGGTGTTTCATATTTAAAATTAACGAAGTTGGCAGCTACTTGCGGAATAATCGGAAGTGCCGCCATTTTGAAAATATTTATGCCGAGTTGCCCCTATCGACTTCAGTGTATTATTAAATTTTCAGATTCTTTCTGATTATAGTTTTTACACAATCGATCGATGCAATTCCTGGCGATTCACCATGTATATCTCTCTAAAGCGATGCTACTGTTCTGAACCGAAATGAAGAAGTAGAATGAATATATTAATTCTAGATGTTAGTTTTGTTCTGTTAAACTATGGAAATTATATGAATTGTGACATATAAATGGAAACAACTCGGGAAACAATATTGGTGTCAAAAATTATTAAGGAAATCTATGTAATGAAAATAAAAAAAAATGGGAATATGTTTCATGGTAATAAAATTATTTTTTGAGAAATTATTCTTCTACTTTCAACAAATGATCTTTTAACGATGATTCTATAATTGGCATTTGTGATGAGGTCAAATAGTAATTAAGTAATAATGTTCCGCAATATGAGTGATTGATTCAATTTTCTTTAATACATAATAAAAGGTACTTTGGAGATTAAAAATATACTGATTACATAAGAAAGCGAATTCCCTCCCGTCCATTATACGCAAACTGCACTTGGCAAACAAAGTGGCCAAGCCCGTTTGGGACAAACAGGCCATTTACAAAATTGCTTATTACTTTTCATTACCCCTGTTAGAAAAATGACCAGGGGTTGCGTAGGGGACGAACTTGCACAAAACAATATGGGAGTGCCTACTAAAGTGCATAAAAGCACGAACCCTCAATTAAGGTGAGGCACTTTATATTATGCAGGAAATATTATACCATTCCAAAACGCATTTAATTTAGAAACCTTGTAACAGCTTCTAAATGACTTGTTTCATTTGGTTTTTATATTTATTCGGAACATTGTTATTGAAGGATCCCTAAAAATTTAAAAATAAATAAAATTCGTATAACAAAATTTCGTATTTTAGAAAAAATATTTCATGGTCGAAATCGTATTAGTATTTATCACGTTTCATTGTCATATTCTTTGGATAATGAACCTATAAAATGAAATAAATTCATCGGGGTTGTACAATTATTTAGAAAGTTTTTTCTTGATAACTGAGGCTACTTCAATTCGGATTTATTCCATTTCACTATCGATTTTCGTTAAAACACCACCCGTTCCACCTACAACACGCGAAATTGCTTTTCAACAGCGTTTAATTGAATGATTCTTGAAATAGATCAGGATCAATAAAGCTTCTGGTTCTGATGAAGGCTTCTTCAACCTGTGTCAAAAGAGGAAAGTATTCCTTCCAGTGGGAAAATCTCTAGAGTTGAGCTGGTATCCAAAAAGCAAGAAAAATGTCTTAACTATCAACAAAATTAATCGAGGATAAGGTTATTAAACAAAATTATTGAATATTTGGAATGCTTTATTATCTTAGGCGACTATTAAAATGATTTCCGCAAGCAAAAATAAAAAAGTGACCCTTTTTTTATCACCCATCTCTGAAATCATATAATCGAGAGTATTGCCCTGTTTCGAACCTTTGGCCATGGCTGATGAGGGGTTTACTAACTAATTTATTAGGACGTGGCCATCAACTACACTTACTCATAACTCTGGTATTCACCAGATATCCAACAATCTTTCTATTGTACATGTAATTGTGATATATGAGTATTCTTTCACTGTTGACAGCACACTACTTGTTCCGTCTTTTCATTTAGATATCCAAACATCAGCATCCAATGCACAACTCAACAGACAACAAGAAGTTGTATATTCTGATACCTGGAAGAAATTTTAGCTCGGAGTAGAAACCAACTAAAATTCAACCCGGGCCTCAGTGTTCTGTACAAAGTTAGGTGTGGCACCTGACACAATTCCTATTTTAAAAACGCTGTAATCACAAAATTACCTTTCCAAGACCTTTTTACTAAATGAATAATAGTATTTACAGCAATTTAAATCCAACGTATATAGCGTTTTTTGCACAGGAACGCATCTCCGAACGTCTTAAGAATTTTTATGTGGTACCTGTGCATCTCCACAAAAAATCTTATTCCGAAATTAATTTTCAGCTGGCTTTTAATCTTAATATTCTGAATCTCTATTAAATTGATAACGCAAATGGAATCTATTTGAAAATAAAAACAGGAGCTTCATGGAAAGTATTTCTTGATATCTATGAATTCTAGTTCACTACTTTTCAATTTTATCTACTTCAACGAACAATTCGCAGATACACAGTATGCACTAATAAAGTAGAAAAAGTAATATCCAAATGAATAATGTACAGACAACAATCAGCAATTGTAATTAATTCTGTCATAACTCAAGTCTGTTACGTAACTTCGTCAGAAATATATTATTCTATAACAAAGGAATGCTAAGTCTTTTTCATTGTTTACTCTCAGTTTCACTTGATTTATGTACCAGATACAATTACATTATGTCAACGATATCGAATAAACTGACTCCCACCAGAAAGCAAGCAAATTATTCATTCGATTTGATTTTTTTAGATTTCAAATAGAAGGGTGACATTACATGTACATATGACTGAAACAAAGATGTACGATGGAGCTTTCGACGCTTTCACTCCCAAATGTGTCTATTAGGGAACAAATCTCATATCAGAAAGGATAGAAAAATATTTGAATGTTTTTCGATCATTGGTTTATGTACCCTCTGAATCTTCTAATAAATCTAAAAGCAATATCTTCTAGCAACAGACAAATTTTTCATTTGCATATTAAAACCAACAATCTGATATATAATTTGTAGGTATGACCAAGCATATGTTGAAATCACAGGAGAAATATTTAAATAATTTGCAATTACACAATCCCCAATATTTCTAAAATAGAGACAACATAATAAAACAATATATGCCAAATACCTCTAAAGCTTTTTCTGTATATTCTAAACTGTTTTGTCACAGAAAACAATTTCTACAACTGGCAGAGGGAATATCCTCACAGAGAAGAATGTTAATTTATATTTGATAATGGCAATCTCAGGAGCTCTGACCATGGATACTTCATCGCATGCATCACTGTAAGACAAAGAAAACAAAGCACAAGTTACAGAATCTTTTACTTCACTAACATGGTCTGATGGAATAGTGTACTTTCTCATAATCTAGAACACTTGTTCAAAAAAATGAGGTTAGGTATTGTTTCAATGAGCCCTTTGATTTACAACATTTAAACTGTTTTATTTATGGTACTAATAGAATAACACATTTCAATCAACTTCAATGATGGAAAGGATTGATACTTTCTCCAATGTTTTGTCTCTGTTGTATTTAGCACTATGTATTACAGGGCTGACGTGAATATTTCCTCCCCCCTCGTAACTTTTGAACGGAATAAAATATCAAGGTCGCACAATGAATATCAAATTGTGTCTGAAAACTGTATCTAGGAGAAATAGATACTCGTACACACTAGCCGTGGTATTAGCTGGGGAAGTTGGCAGGTATAGATAGTTGGGAGAGATATATTTATTTTCCTTTCCAATAAATGTCCAAAATGTTATTATTCCACTTCCTGACTATTGTTAAGTCTGTCTAAGTTAAGTCTGTTTACAATGTTTTTTCACATTATAAAATTTTCTTGAGGTAATTTTTTTTCAAGAACTTATTTTTTTATCCATGAGTTCTGAAATGAACTGCGGTTGTGTATCGTACACTTCAAATGTCACCTATCTCTTCATAACATCTAGAATCATCATATTAGGTGTTCTAGTGGGCTATTCTAAAGAACCACATCTACCATTCTACCGGTTTGGATAATTAACAAACCCAAAATGACCCGCTAGATTACCTAAAATAACGCTCTTAGGTTTATTGTAGGGATTCGTGAAATCTAAAGTATACATTACACAATCACACTCTATTTCAGAGCTGATGGGTTAGAATAAGAGGTGCTCACAACGAAATTACCAAAGAAACATTCTATAACGTAAGAAATGAATTTGTGAACAAAATTCATTATTGTTAGAAATTGAATGAGTTTTGAATACATTTTTTTCAAGCTATGATATTTATCGTCATTTCCAAATCCTTGATACGAATATGAAACTGCTAGCTTAGGAAAATCATAAACTATGAGAGATTCAAAGTCGGTTGATGGACGAAAAAGGTGACCATTTTAGAGCTTATTTGAATGACGTTTTAATATTTGAAAAATTACGGATGGGTTCCATAGATATTCGAAAATAATCGACTGCCAATTTTGTTTCAGTTTTTCATGACGTTATTTAAGGAGATACTAAATACAAAAATATTGCTGTATTGCCACTTTTTGTACAATATGGCAAGAATCACTCGTTACAAGTTAACGACAACTTCACCGATGTATCACAATAATTCGAATTTCCTAAATTTTGTTGCTCTAAAATAGGCAACTTTTTCCTAATTTTTTTGACTTTGTATCTCTTGGACACATTATATGAATAAGACAACCATGGATTATTTATTGAAAAGGACTGATACTCTCCTATGCCCAATTAGCAAGAAGTTGTATTGGGAAGCTAGAAATGAAGATTAATATGTGACAAATATTTCATTTTTCTCTGAGATGCAAAATGACCTTATCTAGATATTGAAATCAAGTTCGTTTCGTAATGGCTGTAAGATAATTTGTAGTATCTTCACATATTATTTAATAGGTGATTTCTATTCTGGTATGCAAGAACCAATTAATTAAAATTTTATCAAATTAGGCGACTAGTTCTCACGAGGAGACAGACACTAAAAGATTCAAACATTATGCCATCCAAAAAAATTTGACACAGAAATCAAAATATACACGTACATATCCATTTTACCATAACAAAAAAAGTAATAGGTATATAAAAAAAGAGTAGGTATCTAATTAAAATGTAAATAACTTTTTCAAATTTTTGAATATGTTAATTTCTTCGAATATTTTTACATCGCAAGATGTTGGGAGTATTTTTCTCAGTTTTTGAGATGGCCAATGGGTCGGTGTAGGCTGGATGAAGTTATTACAAGGATGGGTGACCGGTGCGGTGCTTGGTAGGACTTTCGGTGCCATATCCTTGGCTGTGCCATATTTGAAATCGCATATTAAAAAGTACGACCTTTTTTTCGTCTTAGCTTAGACGAGTCTTCCGGAGTGTAAGAGTACTGAGAGTTGATCAGAGTGTAGCTGGTTGGTGATGATATAGGCAGTTACAATATTTGATTTTTAGTATACATCTATTCGACAAAGTTCAGTCTGTTCAGAATTTGCAATAAAGTTATATTTCATTTTGCAGGCATGTGAAGATAGTGGAAATAAATAGGTGAAAAACAATTCCCTGATGAGCTATTATTCTGAAAAAACTTCAGATAAGTATTTGTTGTGTAAATACTGATTATACGGATTATTTGTGGGGAGGATAAATAAATGATTCATTGTTTTACGAATGAGAGTTGTTTTAAAACTAATTTGACATGTTAATTTTGCAATAGTAAAAACAAGGTGAATATGGTATTGAGTTTCGAATTTTTTTTTAAACATGGACTTTTATTAAACACTTATATATGTGTCATAGATCATAGACGATGCATATCAAATTTCGGAGAAATTTCTTTACATTTCGGATGAGTTCACATTTTCAACAAACAATTTACAATACAGTCATGGAGTTTCATAAAGTACCTATAGGCCAATTCCATCAGATATATTGAAGAGTAGTCAGCTGAAATAACTGATTCTAAAAGTCTTCCACGATATTGAAAGAATTCCGTACTTTTCTAGACTAATTCTATGGTCTCACAAGTGTTTCCTAATTGCAGTGAAAAAATGAAACGCTAATTTTATTGAAAAGTTCATATAAACGGACCCATGTTTTTATAAATTGTTTCCAAAATAAAATATATTAATTTTGTTTCCAAAACTCTTTTTTGTATTGATTTTGTGAATATTCCCTATCCAGTTCAGGTGAAACTTGGAAAAATTATTTTCAGTAATAAGAGTTTCATTTAACTCAATTAGATACAAATTGTTTAGTCCAGAGGCGGCTCAGAACACAGTTTAGCCAAACATTTGACTAAAAAATGTACGCCATTGATATTTCCTGTAACATTCAATTTTTTGTTAGACAAAATATTCAAAAGTTAAACTATTTCATTCCTCAATCTGTTTTCGTAGTTCGCTTTGTTTTAGAAAAAATGAATAAAAACAGAAATGGGACAAAAACAACTAGTGCTATGAATTGAAAATGCAACATTATTGTGACCACGTAAAATTACAATATTGACACAAAAACTTTTTCCATACAATTAGCTGCTGAACGAAACTTTACATTTTCTCATCGCAATTAGGAACACCCTTCATAAGGCGGAAATTTGAATATGGGTCAGTTGTAGAAAGTTGGGAGTAAAATAATTTGAAGTTTTCTCAATTATTCAGTTGTCTACCCAAAGATGTGATCAGAAGAGTAATATTGGAGGTAAAATTCGATAAAAACGTTATTCTTGTCAACATTAATGTAGCAATTATTTTTTAACCAAGAAACGTGGGGGTGAGGGCAACGACATCTCCCCTTACGAAGAAACCATCTATAAGATCGACAGAGAACTCAACCCTCGAATATCAGAGATAAACGAGGTTCCTTAGCAATGCATTTGTGGTGCAGTATAACACCACTGACGAGACCTATGGCGTGTTGAATCATAAATTCGTTGTGTTTGGGCTCTAGTGTATTTCACTTGATATAAGAGTGTCGATATGTCTTGTAACAGCTCGGAAAAATTATATGAATTATTTTATCAGAACGTGATATAAATTTATAACTAATATAAAACTAAATATTCCTCTTACCTTGAACCAAGAGATGAGAGATGAGTTATCTGAAACAAAAACTAATATAAGGATGTGGTCCTTCACAAAAAATTATAAGATCATCATTTAGCTTATATATACCAAAAGGTTTTGACAGTATTGATTCGCCACATGGTTCAATTTAGCTTCTCATGTAAATAAGACATTTATTCAAATTTTCTTTTCATTCAGAACCCCAAAGTGTCATTAATACATTCTATATCTCAACTCACATAATCAACTACTAGATATAACTAAATTATTCTGATATGTGGGCATTCTACAGACTGATCTAGCCTAGAATATATAATTGATGCAAATTGTTGATTTTATTTGAAATATGTTTTCATATAAAGTATTGTTTACTAGCGATAATATATCAATTAAACTGACTGAAAAAAGAGAAAAGGTGCTGGTTAATATGAATGTAATGAAATAACAGTAAAAATTATTTAAAACACATGTTGTCTGTTAAATGAAACTACACAAAACTCAGTTGTCCGAAGCATAGTAGACTAATCAAAATATGCATTCACAGGGATGTGAAAAAAACTAAACTGAACAACACTAAGCAGAAAACGAAGGACACTGTACATTGTACATTTTCAAAAAATACTACCTATCCTTTTGTAACAGCAATAGTGCGCTTCCCAGGCGAAAAAAAATAATGACAAGTTCTCCCAATGGCACCTATTGTCTCGTTCAACCTTTTCTTGAAATGTATAATCATTTTGACCCCAGCATCACATCATAATTAGTGCCAGCACAGAAAACACTAATTCAAGTCAAGTAAACAAACCAAGGCTATAGTACGTATTTACGCATGTGAAAAAACACTTGAAACCTCTTCATGCAAACAAGAACCGCGAGTCAAAGAGAGGTTACCGACTGACCATTATTTCTTTTTTTGCTTTTATTTTCCGCTTGTACATAATTCGCATGTGTAATTACTTTGGCGGAAAGTTTGTGGTATAATAAACACAGAGATAGCATCTTCTCCGTACTTTCAAGAGTGCCAGAAGAAAGAAGGTAGTCTCCAGAGCGAAATATGAAATATGTTAATCTGATGAATTGAAAGAAAGAGCTTCATCTTGACCCAGGGACTGACTGAGCATGGGGAGTAGCAAAATTTTCTGAGGCTAATTATACATATGGTTTGAGAAATGTTTAGTTCAGGGAATATGCAGTTCTGTGAAAAGCTATTGGAATATTGGACGTGGTAATGTTCCTTCAGAAGTTATAATAAGAAAAGAATTTTTCTACTATTTACCCTTGCTGCAGTGTTACAAGGAGATTATGCACTTCAAATCGTTTTCAATATATTTTTGTTTATTGATGCCAGAAGTATTTATTATCTTGCTTATGTCAATTCTTAGCAATTTCAAGA
The DNA here is from genome assembly GCA_015342045.1 of Leptinotarsa lineolata. Classification (NCBI taxonomy): domain Eukaryota; kingdom Metazoa; phylum Arthropoda; class Insecta; order Coleoptera; family Chrysomelidae; genus Leptinotarsa; species Leptinotarsa lineolata. Next base: position 2,990 of record WOGR01000566.1, on the reverse strand, counting down.
TGTCTTTGAGCGCAAAATTTATTGCATATAGTGTTGCTCCAAATTTACACTCGAAGTCCTGGAACAGGTCCCCAGAGAAAAACAACTCATCTGGATGACCGTTTTAGAGTGTCTTCATTACTACATATGCTACAGGAGCAGAGAATATCGAGTGGAAAATTACATTTCGCTAGTTAACGTGGCCATTGAAATGCAGACAACCAATTAAGTTTTTGTCTACGTTCCCCGGATGGTCACGGATCAGTCTGGAGAAAAGATGGTGAACAATGTACAGAGAGCACTTCTAGTCCTACAAATAAATTTTCAAACGAGTTCAGTTAACGTGTGGGCCGGTATGTTTTCATAGGTACGTACAGAATCGCACATTGTTTCTAGTGAATTTTTTACACCTGATACGTAAATGAGATACTACAAGATTATGTTATCACATTTACATCAATAATTTCAGACAAACACACTGAAAATCACACTGATGTGAAATACACTATGCTGATTTTTTTTTGCGTTTTTATATTGTTTTCTAAGATGACTTCAAATACTCGTGTATACAGGCACTCCTTCAACGTCTAAGATGATTCCAATGGTAAAGATAATACTATCACCATGTAGAATATGTTTCTGTTCTTCCTAGGTAGAATAAAATAATCTCTATTATTTTTGTTATTAGTACAAATAGCAAGATATACATAATGGTCATCATCTCAACATCAGGCTGTTATTTCGAGTTGACCAATTGAAGTCTAATTATTTTTAGGAGTACTTCAAATTTGCTACGATGATACTCGTATATTTTATTATGAACTTGTTGTTGCCCGCGGCTGTCACTTTAAGTTTCGTGACGACCATTTTAAACAAATAGTCACAATATTCTTTACTAACCCAAAACCTCAGGTTTCCAACTTCAAAACTGAAAAAATTCAATACAATCTTTAAACCCCTATTTTCCCCCTTAGGGGTGGAAATTTCTGATTTTCTTTCTTGGTGCTTATTTACGCTACACAAAGAACCTACCTGCATATTTCAGGTAGGTTTTCCTGCAGCTGAAAAAGCAAATGCGCCACTGGAATAAATCAAGTTGCCCCGGAGCGCCAATTAATTTTTTTTGATGATTCATAATTTGTATTAGAGTTTTTCTAAGAATAAACCAATGATGAGGATTCTAGGTTCAGTAGCTTCAGCTTTACGTTGATATGAGTGTCAGTATCTACTTATAAAATATTGAATAGCATCAGCAAAAAACTGAAAGGATTACAATGGAATACATTGGTAATCCTACTCCTCTTAATATCATAAATGCGTAAAGTTTGTGAAGATGGATGAATGTAATGTATGTATTTACGTTTTTTACTTTATCACGCCTGAACAGCTTAACTTATTTACTGATTACGTACGCAGACAGACAACTTAACTTATTCAAATGTAAGTTGGTATATAGATAGATAATGACCCGAAATAACATATATTCATTACATAGTGCCAACTGCACTAAGTAATGGCTAGCTTTGAGAATCGAATTATGTTACCTATAAAGAAATTTAGTAAAACTAACACAACCGTCAACGACGTCTGCTTTCACGCGTCTGCCCGCGTTCGGGTCGCGTTCTCGGCGATGGCGCTTCATTGCTTAGACGCGACTCGTAATGGCTTACTGCATTGCATCAAGTTAATCTTATGGTGGTAACTTTCAAACGATTCGTCCAAATCACTTAGTATAAAAGACAAAGTTTATCTATATTGAATACTTAAAACTACAACTGTATCAATTTTTATAAGAATTTGACAGATATCCTAAAATGTGCAACGTAAAAAAAGTATCCATTTAAATTGTACCTCATTCCTAAGAGGTAGATATATGCTATCGCGAACTTTCGTTCAGAACTGTTCAAGATAAACAATCTTTCGGTACATTATCTTCATGTAACTCCAACGGTATAGGCAGCGCACGCCAAGATAGCTCTCAGGGAGCAAGAATTTAATCGACTTACTTAATACTTATCGTTATATTATGACTAAAATTACACAAAACCTTTGTAAATTATGTAAAGTTTCATCGTTTAGGCGTGAAAGAGCCAAATACATACATACATACATACATTTATCCATCCTCACAAACTTTCACATTTATAATATTAGTATAGACAGATTCATGAAATATTCTAGTTGGTGCGACAGGATATGCTTGAACAGAATGTACCTAATGTATGTAAATAACTCTCAAATTCTATTGAGCCTATGGAGCCAAGTACAGGAAACTGTAAAAAACGACAATTAGCACAGATATACAATGGCATAAGACAAAAAGTACTAGTATAAAGTCTTCTAAAGTGTTGAAACTATCGAAGAACATAAAACCATCAGAAAGTTTCATACCATTATTTATTTCATTTACATTTTGAGGCGTTTCAATACGACAGTTAACCTAACAATTTTTTTTCGGTCCATCTCTGTAAAACACAGTTTCGGGTGCGGCTGAAACATTGACTCGAACACAATGCTGTAAAGGAATTATAAGGGAGTGTGGGTTGATGAATTCCGAGAAAACAAATAGGGTCGGTTTGGTCTGAAGACATAAAACACTGGTATCTTTTCTAACCCACGAAGATTTTACAGAAACTGTAAATGAACATGTTGTTGAGGGTGACAAATATTATTAGAAAGAATGTCGTTTTCGCCTGTGAGTTTGTAAGTACCTATATGTAATGGATGTTTAGGAAAATATTCAGGTGTTACTCTTAGTAACTTTTACTCTTCAGTAATCCTGAACTAAAAATAAATATAGTGTTGGTAATAGTTTTATATCATTTTTTTATATTCTGTATCTAACGAAATTATCTTATGATATTTATGGTTCAACGAGAATAATGGCCGGTTTATCAATCGCCAGCTATGCTCATTTGACTAATGGTTTTGTCTTAGCTCCTAGTCAAACTGTTTTTCGTTATCATTGTTACCATCAACTGGTAGCTGAAGTCTCAGTTTCCATAACAGTG
>WOGR01000565.1:0-24373 GCA_015342045.1 Leptinotarsa lineolata | reverse complement strand
GCATTCACTGTCGATTTTTCGCTTCTTTTCCATACTAACAAATCACACATAAAAACAATAAGTCAAATCAAAATACTTTTATTGACGGGTGTTACTTCATTTCACAATAGACAGTTTCGCTTCCTTCGCCTTTCCTACGCAGACTAACTCGCAGTTGCGCCGCTAACCTTTTTGTATGCAATTATTACTGCCATCTCGAGGTGATCGGATACACTAGCTAGAACCAGAACTTTCTCGAACCAACGCCCTTAGAACAAACTGAAAAAATCATTATGGCCTGAATGCTTCATAGCCAGTATTCAAGTATGCCCACTGACTATATGTGAAAAATCCAGAATATTGTTTGGTTTGTAGAACAATGAAAAGGTAGTTTAAACATCTTCCTAATAGCGTCAATTTATTATAGGAAGTTTTATTTCATGCCAGAGTCAAATGAGAAATGGGTATTTAATAAAAAGTGAAAGAGAGCTCATCTATGTGTAACTATTAGATATTTTGCTACAGTCCCAGTATGTGGACTGCTAGAAAGATTTTTTTACGCAGATGAGCGATGACAGTGCTTAATTATATCTATTCTTCGTTAGTAATAAATGATTACTCAATAAATCGATAAAAATAACGTCATTCAAAATACACTTCTGAGTTAATAATATACTATAAAAACCAATGCAACGAAATAGTTATCTCAACAAGTGCATATATTTCAGTCAAAACAAGGACCAAAGATAATTAAAATTTATTTCTGAACATTAACTCATATTTTTTTATTGTTCTGAGGGAGATACGGAACTTACTGCCATCTATTAGTTAAAAGCTTAGATTAGGTGAAACCCACAAAACAGAATTCTATATACAACATTTGACAGAAAGACCGACTGTGTCCCGTGTTCACCTGTAAAAAATATTCATATTTGTCATTACTTCGAGAAAGAAAAATATTGTATTTTCTTTCAGAAATGAATGAACTTCACCTGTTAATAGCCGTTTTAATAAACTTTTTCCCTGCTTCATATTCCGATGAAGTTTTGGGATGTGGAGGATTTCTAAAAAGTCATGTTCCAATTGATTTTTCAAAAGTTGAGGTTAAGTTGTAAGTGAGAACCATTTTTATCTAATACCAATTATACCTATATATTTGCTTCAGAATCACTAAGCAAGGTATAGTAAAGGACCGGACTACTGCTGCTCCAAATAATGGTTATTATTTTGTTCCACTTTATGATAAAGGCGAAATGCTCCTTGAACTTTCTCCTCCTCCGGGATGGAGTTTTAAACCCAAAAAGGTGGTTCTATCTATAGATGGAGTTAATGATATATGTAGTCAAGGAAAGGATATAAATTTCGTGTTTCAAGGGTTTGGCATAACAGGAAAGGTAAATTTTCAGATATTGATAATGATAGGAAACTGTGCACTCCCAAACGTTATAGAATATATAATGGTTAGTCAAAACCAGAGCTCAATCACAACCCATTTATGATCCAATACCAGACAATAGTATTTCAACCAACCAAAGGTTTAATCAGTGCTGAGTAAGGGTGATGACAACTCTCCATACGGAAATGCCTTCTATGGAGTCGACAGAGAGTTCAATCATTAAATATTGAAGATAAATGAGGCTCTCTAAGGCGGGCAGTTGGAAAACCAAGACGACAGGATTTTCTACCCGCCATAGGTCTTATTAGAGGTGCTAAGTTGAACCACAAATGCATTGCTGGACTTAATTGACCTTGAAGGACAAGCCTGATTAAGTAAGGTCCATGATATCTCCCTTTACTAAAATGCCATCTATGGGATCTATCCTATCAAAACAGTGCTGTCTAGTGTTGGACAATGAATGCTTCGTGTTTGGGTCTGGTTTTGACTTACTCAGTTTTACATCTCAATATCCAGCGGAAAAGTGATAGAATTAGAGTTTCTAGGATTTCAGCTTGCCTCTTGCTGTTTAACAGAACATTGTTATTTGTGCATTTTGTAGGAAGATCCACATCCATAGAGAAGTAATTCTTGCAAATTAAGATAGTTCTGGTTTTCTTGACTGAAAGGTATTGGATGAAATACATCAACTATCCAAAGAATTGTATTGTGAAATATGTGTAGTTGAATCAGATCAATCGAGCACTTTAATAAACATAAAACTTCGAACAAGAGGATTACCTCAGATTAAATTACTGTAAGACTAAAGCAGGCTTGTTGAAGTTGAACAATTTTGTAAAAGATATCAATTTAATGATAGTATGATGATAATAAATCAAAAATTCAATATTTTTTATCATTTTTACTTATGTTGCCTATAGTAACAAAGAATTATATCACAGGGATGAAGATAAATTAAAATTACTTGAAAATTCTTCAGCGGTGTAGCAATTTCTCTCCAATGAATAAGGTTTTGATCGTAATTTGAAATTGAGGTATTGGGAGACATTGGTAATTATATGAGCATCACACTGTTATGGGGCTATGGAATTCTTTTCAGGTAGAAAGCTTGGGTAGTCAGTTAACAGAAGAATCGAACAGTAAAGGCCCTGAAGGTGTTACCGTTCAGTTGGAATCCAATGGGGAAATGAGAACAACATTAACTGATCAAAACGGGAACTTTTTTTTTACCCCTGTATTTCCAGGAAACCATAAAGTTTCTATTTCTCACCCAAAGTAAGTTTTCTCTTCCATATTATTTATTTATTTACTGCATTGCCTAATTTTACAAAATAATTACCAAATTCACACATATGTACAATAACTATCAGCTAGATGTGAGGAAAAAATATATAAAAAGGAAGGCAATAATAAACCAATCAATAACAATCTTTCCACAGTCAGTGTTACTATTTTCACAATCGTTTTAAATGATTCCAAAGAAGAATTAAAAAGTTCTAAATCCAAATTGTAAGTGAAAGAAAATAATACTTATAGACTCATTCTGGCCATAGTTGGTATGATGAAAGGGTACTTTGAAGTATTATCCTAAAATAATGAAATTTTTCTTTATTTGGTAGATGGAAGATTTCAAAAAGTTCAGTTGATGTTGAAGTTGCTGAAAGCAATACAGAATTACCAAAAAATAGTCTAGTAATACAGGGATATGATGTGTCTGGAAGCGTTAAAAGTGAAAATGAACCCGTCGAAGGTGCTAATATTCTTCTATTCTCAGAAGTAATGAATAAATATTTGTATTTTGTACTTTCCTAAAAGACAGTTTCTTATAGAGCGAAAACGTATTGGTTGAGGGGTGCATTAAGGAACCATTGGCTGATTTGCAGATCAAAAACAAGGATAATATATTGTGCCACGTTTTAACTGATGAAAATGGAAAATTTGTTTTTGATACACTGCCAAATGGTCACTATTATGCTGTAGCCCATTACAAAGGACAAAACATCTATTTTCAACCAGAACAAATCAAATTCACAGTAAATCATGACAGTTTAGATCTTCAGCAGAGTTTTGAGGTAATGACAGTGCAGGTTTATATTTTTTCTTGAATTATCGTTAATTTTTTCAGATAATTGGTTTCAGCATTCCTGGGCGAGTGTTAAGGTCTAGAAATGTTCCATTAGCGAATGCTAAAGTGTTCTTGAACGGCCAAGAAATAGCTAGGACAGACACTAAAGGATCATACAAATTGGAGAAAATGAAAGCTGGGACATACAAACTGAGAGCTGAAGCAGGCAAGTTTTACATTCTGCTCTGAAACTAGTTTTAGAGTTGCATAGCAGTTGCATTTTTATTGAACTGATCATTAATATAAATGAGAGGGTTTTTAAAATTTGTTTTTTTTTTCAAAGGTGAATGTTTTATTGAATGACAGCATTCTAATATTGGGAGATGACTAGTCTTTTTACAAAAAATAATTGCTCCAGATATTTCTCACGTAATGTCATCTTAAATCATTCATCTTTTGACACAGAGTTTAATTAGATATCTTAGAGATAATTGAAAGTCATAATACTCTGAATTTATTTTCAGATGACGTGATCTTTGAGGAAATATTTGTTAGGATGAATCCAAACTTGCCAGAACTTCCCGACATTCTTCCTTCTGCTTTCAAAGTTTGTGGTTCCGTTATAAGCGATCATTCTCAAATCATTACTTTCAACAAAATGGGAGGAACCAAATTTATACAAACTGAAACGTCTCCCAGTGGTGGTACTTTCTGCCAGTATCTCTCTCCTGGAAAATACGAAGTGCAAGTTGTTGTGAGTGAAGAGGATAAAGAAAAAGGATTGCAGTGAGTGTCTTCTAAAATTATTATTCAGATCATGATGAAAATATATTAGTTCAAATGTGATGATTGAACTAGTCCAATCTTCCTCTTGAAGAGGATCACTTGGTGAACGAAACACTTGTTGAAAATAACAGTTTGGTGTTGGGATAGAACTCCAGAAATATAAATTACCGCACCAAAGGTTCCAGTGCATCACATGTAAAAAAATTGTTATCAGAAACGCCATGTTTGAACATTTGCACATTTTGTTCATGAATAATCTCTCTTCCAGGTTCTTCCCACTGACGCAGTTGGTAGAAGTGACATCTGAAAAAGTAGGGAGCATTGTATTTTCGCAACTGAAGTCCACAATCTCCGGAAAAGTTAAATGTATCAAGCAGGAAGACTGTGAACATCTTACAGTAGTTTTGAAAACTGGAAAGGATAACGAGAAGACTTTGAAAATAAAAGGTTATTTCTTTGATCATGATATTGTTTTGATTTTATTATTATTTTATTTAAAGGGGGAGCTTATTCTATAAGCGATATGTATCCAGGCACCTACGAAGTCTTTCTATTGTCAAATAAATTCTGCTGGAAAAATGACAAACAGACTATTATCGTTGACTCAGCAACAGTTGAAGTACCTCCCTTCGTCCAAAATGGATATACCATCAACTTTGTGTCGACCCATGATACGCAGGTGTAGTTTCAACAAAGATAATAATCAAATTAGCATATGAACTAGAAATTATCAAGTCTCTTCCTAGATTTGACAAGCTATACCTCTGATATCTTTCCAGGTGACATTCGAACTTCCTGGCCAAAAACAATTGAAAACCTTGGACATTCAACAAGGCAGGTCTACTTTTTGTCTAGAAATACCTGGTGAATATCTGTTCACATTAGAAAGTTGTCATAACTACGATCCAAAAACTATCAGTTACAAAACGGATTCGGAAGTGAATGAAATATTTTTGTCCGCTCAAAAACATACACTCAAGCTAGCTATCCAGGCAGATTCAGATTTTGGAGATATCCAAGTATCTGTCAAAATTCGTACGGATAAATCCGAGAGGAAGTTGAAATACCAAAACGGAATATACGAGCTGGATATTCTCCTAGAACCTACAGAAAAAGCAGTGGTGATTCCACAATCTGATACATTGTTTTTCACACCCCCCATACTGTCAGTCGAGGGTGGCGAGGATTGCGAAAACGTTGGAGTGAAATTTATAGCTACGAGAGGTAAACTTTGAATTTTTGAACAGATATAATTCACTATTTCTGTTGTACTGAATTGTACTTGATAATATGTAGCTTTGAGTGGACTAAGAACTACATTCTTCTTCTCAACTTGTTTATAACTCTTTTATTAACTCGTCCTACCTTGACTTGCTTTGTTATTATTTTACCACTGTCAGTATTAAAAAGATGGTTGTTCTATCCAGTTCAAAATGACAGTCATGAACTTTACAAGTGCTGCATCTAAAAACAGGCCAATATTTCTCACTTTTTTTGTACCAAATATTAATACATAATACATTGTGACCTTTATTTCATATATATATTCCCGAGAGGTGCATATGACATACCCAAGTTCAGGTGAAAAACACCTTACCCCTTGCCTCTCATGTGGACCTACGACTTTGTAGGTACGCTCCCACCCTGGAGTATGTGTTTGTGGAGTTGTTCCCGGACTTGTCTGCTGGTGGTGCAGGGTACATTCTACTGAAACGAATGCAGATAGAGCTTATGACTAGTTGCAATCAATTTTTTTTGTTCGGGATACTCAGTAGATTATCTCCAGAAATGCCCTGCCAGGTACTGACGAGGGGCAAGTACCCCGAAACTGGTCTATCGGTGGTTGTCCCGACCAAATAATAGGTCGGGACAACCACCGATAGGAAGTTACTTGCGACGAATCTTCTAAATGGAAGATGTTGCACAGGTGCCTGATGGTTTTACTCCAGCTTTCTGCGCGGCATTAGCTGGGTTAGTTGTTTTTCCATCAGATATCTGCCACACAACCTACAAAGTTGTAGGTTCTCATATATTTACTAAAAAAATTATTTAATTGATACACAAAAATACAGAAAATAAAAATATTAACGAGGAACAGATATAAAGACATTAATTGCCAGTACATAAAGTAAAGATTGTGTATAAAAATACCTTCTAAGTGATTTTACACTTGTGTTATGCTATAAAGTAATACTAATTAATATAAAATTATAGTTGTGTACAGAGGCAAGGAAACAATTTAGTGGCAGTGTATCTATTGGTGTTCTTATATTTCGATAAATTCGAAATAATTTTTGAAGATACTTTTTTTTTGATTCTATAGAATTTTTATAATTTTTAAAGGGGTAGTTCATTACAAATTTTAGGTAGTGTGTAAGTTAAAAAGCGATGTCAAATATTTTTATTAAATTTTGGAGTAGGTAGCAATTCGTTTGTTGTACTTCTAGTAATATAAACTGTGGTAACATAATTGTGGAATGTTTTAAGGAAAAATCTTCGAGGGTAAGGTCAAACCTCCTCTTGCCGGAGTAACTGTAACAGTGGAAAGTACAGATGCAGAACGTTTAGTTATAGAAACTGACTCTGAAGGCGTTTTCAAGTTCCCACCTTTGGACAGCAAGAAGGAATATAAAATTTATGCCAACAAAGATTCCTACGTTCTGACTGGGCCTGATAGTAACGGAAACTTTTTAGCACACAAGCTGGCTGAAGTTATTGTGGAAGTTTTGGATAAAATTGATAACAGTCCACTTCCAGTAAGAATACTTTTGTTATCCATATTTCGCCAGTTTGTATTGTGCCTAGGACAATTAGAAGCACATCAGTAACTGTATTTTCAATTTTCAGGGAGCTCTATTGTCTCTATCAGGTGGTGAGGGTTATCGTAAGAATCTACAAAGCGGAGAGAATGGCAAAATAACTTTCAGCTCTCTCAGTCCAAGTGAATATTTTTTGCGTCCAATGATGAAGGAGTATCAGTTTGAACCGAACTCAAAAATCATCTCTGTGCTGGAAGGAGAAACTGTTAACGTTCGGTTGGTGTACGTAGGTTTATTTGTGCTCTATATAAATAATGTAGATACAGTACTCTTGAAAATATTTTTTATTTCAGAGCTAAAAGAGTTGCATACAGTGCTTACGGTCAGGTGCTATCATTGAATGGAGATTCGGAGGATAATATGGTAATAATTGCTTCAGGAATTGGCAACTGCAGTCACTATTCTGAGGAAACCACTTGCGAAAATACCGGCAAGTTCAGAATCAGGGGACTACAGCCTTATTGTTCCTATAAGGTTATTGTTAAAGGAGGTCTAAGTGGAGACAATGTTGTTGAAAGAACGGCTCCAGACTTTATAAGTATCGATGTAAGTTGATGACTCTCAAAGCATTCGATTTAATTTATTTGATGATACCAGTAGTACATTTGTAACAGATCAGTGTTACATGAAAATGGCTGAATAAATTTTAAAAGTTATCTAATATATAAAAATGAATTGCTGTTCGTGGGTCTCGCGAACGGCTGGACCGATTTGGCTAATTTTGGTTTCTAATTATTCGTGGAAGTCTAGGGAAGGTTTAAAAGGCGAGTAAATATGAAAAAAGAAAAGTAATAATAATAATGAATGAGCTCAAGAACGGCTGGACCAATTTTTATGATTTTTGTGTTTTTGGATTTGACTTCATCGGGAATAGAGTAATAAGTATTGAAATATGATATTCCATCAATAATAATAATAATGAAACTCTTGGACGGCTGGACCAATTTTTATGTTTTTTCTGTTTTTAGATTTGTCTAACATATATTTCATACTGCTAGGTGATTAGGATGTCTCTATCCAGAATTTTTTAACCTTCAGAAGGATTTCATAACAATAGTGTTTTCATCTAACAATTTCACTTTTGTGTTATTTATCTAATGCAGTAGCCTTCATTTCCAACACCTTTTTTTTCAGTCCATAAAAGAAGATGTAACAGACCTCAAACTCATAGTTTTTCGACCTGCTGGGAGAATGGATGTACTAGTGAGAGTTTATGCTGAAAATGTCGACCATTACAGGTCGCTCAAACTAAAATTGACTAGAGAATATGGAACACCGACAGTGATTCACACTGCAAAAATCGATACATCATCGTTGAAACTATCGAAGACAATCAACCCAGGGATTTTGGTTCATCTTCCAACTATCCCCCAAGATAACAAACTATATACTTTGCAGCTGGACTCTAGTTTGGTGCAAAGCACTAAATGGAACTCCGAAGTGCATCAGTTCAGTGCAAATACGTCATTTAAATTTATTGACTTTGATTTCAGTGTAAGGGACAGTGTTTCAGAACAGCCAATTCGACAAACTTCGATTTTCAGCTTGATTTTTATTTTGACTATTTTATTCACAGCCTACAATATTGAAATTGTGGCGAATTGGTTGAATGATAAGTTCAACTTCAATGTCAATGCCTTGATCAATTTAGTCCCCATTCAGAATCCAAAACCAGTGAGTGAATATTATGATGATGCTCAAATTGATCAGATTGTTCAAAATATAAACAATGCCAAGAAGAAGCCCAAACCCAAAAAGATTTAGGAACAAAGGGTTATTTATTTACGGGGAAAAGTATCTGTAAATATTTTTTCAATACATTGCTTGATTACCCATCCTTTCAAATCAAGATAATATAATAATTCTTTTGTTTGTAGTTTTTTTATTCAAACTTCCCAAATACACTTCAGTTTTCATTCATTTAAATCTATTAGAATATAACATAATGCATTTATGATTACCGGACAGCGCTGTTTCGAGCTACCATAAGGTATCATCAGTAGGCTGAACCACAAATGCATTGCTGGACTCAACTGTCCTTAAAGGACAAGCCAAAGTCAGTGAGGACGATGGCTTCTCCCCTTATAAAGACGCCATCTGTGGGATTGAGAGAGAACTCAATTTTCGAATATCAGCGAGGCTCCCAAGGTGGTCAGTTGCAAAGCTAAGTTTCAACATCGATTGTCAACGAGATTCGTCCTCTGTATTTCAATGCAAGGCAACCAAAGCCCAAACACGATGCATTTATGATTCATCAGACATTGCTGTTTGCTGGATCACAATTGCATTAGGATCTGTATTTCAACCAGTTGCCTTGCAGTGGAAGACAGAGGACGAATCTCGTCGATGTTGAAGGTTGGCTTTGCAACTGATCCGCCTAATGGGGAGCCTCTTTTATCTTTGATATTCGGGGATTGAGTTTTCTGACGATCCCATAGATGGCGTCTTGGTATGGGCAGATGTCATTGCCGTTACTTGTTTTTAGATTGTTGTTAAATTCCAGTGATATCATACAATGAAAAATATACTTTATTGCCTAATGTGATAAAATACATTTCTTCACAAAGATGTGTTTAAATTTAAAAGAAATTAATTGAAAAATATATAATTTATACACATGTCTTGAGTTTTGCGTTTCTTGAAGATTCAACTTCAGATTGGAGGTCCAAGAAGTAGAAAGTATGGTTATACTTCGTAAGGGTCTCAATCTGCCTACTCTTAAGTGAAGACTGAGGGTCCTGTTTGGTCGTCTTATTTTCTAACAAGTAGGAGTCTGAGTCACTGACTCTTAACTTATCTGCTTTCTGGGCTTTCTTTTTCAAAAATATTTATTTGGTAGTTTCAACTTGGAGCTTTGAGGTTACGGGGTAACCTCACCCCACGTCGAGGGGTTATTGTGCCACGGTCAGCAAGGATTGCAGTAAGGGGAAGCTTGTTAGCAGCGTCTTTAGTTCATCTAAAGCCGTAATTATGTCTTTGCCCGAACTAGAACTGCTATTCTGAGTGGGTTGCACGGCTCTCGCGTATGAGGTGCCGCTTCTTATCGTGTTGTTTCCTACAGGCCTTCTTGGTTGGGCTGGCAGGTGGCTTCTTGAATTCGCGTTAGCTAAGCATCTTACTGGAGATTGCTTCGGTTTCTTGCATTCGGCCGTCAGGTGACGACAGGCGCATCTCACGCACACAGGAATTGCTTTACAATTCCTTTGTGAGTGGCCGAATTTCTGACAGCGGGAACATTGTCCCACTGTCGGTCGGGGTCTTTGCGGTTCGGATTTGACTCGCAAACCAAGGATTTCCCTGACATCATATATATGGTTTTGTTTTTCCGAAACGAGAACCAATACGAGCGGGAGTGGCTTTTTGTTTAGTTTTTTCATCCTGGTAACTGATATAATATCGAAGCCTTTGGCTTTTAGGTCGTCTTCAATATCTTTTGTTTTGAGGCATTCGGGGATTCCTCGAAACACCACTCTTATCAGTTTATCTTCTTGCATCGTATTGTGATGCGGGATCTTTTCTTTGTCCAGAATGTTGACCATTTTTCTGCAATCGTCCAGGCTCTTTGGCTGGACTTTGATTCCATCATTAGTATTTACCTTTGAGAAGTTCACCTTCTCGCGTGCGGCGATTTCAACAAAATTTGTCCGCTTATCTTTTTGCCTTATTGAGATAAGTGGTGAATTGGCTGTTTTTTTCTGAGTTGCCTGTATTGATGTGGGTATCTCATTGTCTCCTTCTGTTGCCTCTGGAATTTCCATTGCCTCCGGGGTATGACTTTCCTCTATTGTCTGAGGATTTGTGACATCATTGACTACCTGGGTTGTAGTTTCTTTATTTTTTTTGGGTACCTCACTCTGTACCTGAGATATTTCACTTTTGGGGTCGTTGATCTTGGGTTTCTGAGAATTCTTAGAAATCTCTGTCTTTACTTCTCTGGGGACCTCACTTAGTACCTGAGAAGTTTCACTTTTGGGGTTATTTACCTTGTGTTTTTGAAACTGTCTTGGGATCTCTGACTTTGCTGAGCGTTTTTTATTTGACATCGCCTCTTCTTGGCTTTCTTCAGCAGAATAACATATTTCAGTTAGTTCTCTGGGAGATATATTGTACATGTCCATCATCTTAGACACGAGTGCTATGGCCATTTCTTTGGATTCCCTTCTATCTAGGGCTGCCAGTTTCTCTAAAATGGTTTCCATCTTAACTGCGTCTAGTTTTGCCTCTCAGCGTGTGTACCGCGTTTTTTTCAACAGAAAAGCCGTTAAAAGAAGAGACCCCTTTAAGCTTCACAAGGTACAAATCTTAGCGATTGTTAATTGGTTTCAATATTCACTAATTACTATTCGCTACGTGAGCGTATACTATCCCGACACTTCTTCAGCTATAAGACAAAGCGTCCTTGCTATCACAAGGCTATCAACTGAATCACACTAACGGTCATCAGCACCGACACAAAGATTTAAAGTGGTTTGTGGTTATGTCGATGGTCATCAGTCATCAGGTTCTTGTTTGGTATTTATGTCACAGAATAGTAAAAATATTCCGTGTTTATGTCCTTGGGCGGGAGCAAGGGTCTGGTTGGTAGTGGGTAGTCACACGCCTGTCCCTATATTCTCACAATTTGGGTTAGTTGATTCGGATATGATTGAAACCAGTTGAGATTTCAACCTCACAAAATACTGTTGCACACTTCAAATTCAGATGAGTATACAGATTTTTCACAAAATAAAAATTTTATCAGATGTTATTTTTTTGATTTGAAATCCAAATTGCCAAGTATTCAAAATGTCATGTTTGGTTCGAAAAGTCACAAGTTTATTTTAAACACATTTTTCTGGGTTTCTGCAAATTATATAGTCAAAAGTTGATCAGGTCAAGTATCATTTGTAGAGAGAAATAAGTAATTTTCACAAAACCTGGAAATGTATCTTTGGCAAAAGACTGATTTGTCAGTTCAACCATAGTATAATTATCTTCATACAATGGTTCAACCTACAATTGTGAAGACTGGCAGATTCTCAAATATCTTTCAAGGACAAATTGTCAGTGATATGAGGTTCTTTCTTTCTTCAATTGTAAATGTTATGCATTAGTGTTGTATAAGACAAAAATCGTTGCAAGGTGAGTAACTTCAAGATAAAGTAATGGATCTGGTCTTGTTTCAGTGTCTTTGGTAAATCTCTCTGCAATAGAATATAATTCATTGAGTATTGTTAGATTTAAATTCGTATTAGTATATTTGGTGTTATTTTTTTCATGAAATTCATTCACCACACAACATTACAGCTTTCACAGCAGTGTCTCAAAGAGTTGAGCAAAACAAATAATAGAGATTACCTCTAAGTTATAGGTCTGTGGAGATTACTCATTGACAGACTCACGTTACTGTTATTTTAGTCATATTTCAGACAGTGACAATAAAAAATATGGACTGGCCATTAAAGAGGGAACATTACTCCAACTATAAAAAGATAAAGAATTTCACATCCTGGCATTTACGGCATTCATACAATTACCGTCAGCTTCAACGTCACGATGTTCTACGTGTTGCATTTTTCAATATGAAAATTTTGGGATTTTATTTGTCACATGATACTGTGACGCAGTGGATAAGATTTTGTGTGATCCGCAGATGGTATATATGTTGAAGTGACGTCATGCCCAGTCCATATTATCATGTCTATGATTTCATGGTGCGCTAAGTTATCAGAAAAAAATCCCCAACCTCAGAGTAGTACAAACGTCGTTTTGTGGTGTTCCTGGTGTTGCTATTGGAAATCGATTTATTATTTTGACAGTTTTGACTTACCGTCAACCGAGATGTGAAAACACTCGCTTTTTATATTTGTATTTGAACAAACAAAATTTTACATAAATAAATACACTTCAAGGTAATGTTACTCATGAAGGTAAGAAAGTGTTCTTCAAGATTATTGATACATTTCAGAAAATGGAAACTTTAAACGGAGACTCCCAAGAATCACAAGAAAATGTTCGAGTATTTATTAGAATTCGTCCACTTAGTAAAAAAGAAATTGCTGATGGAAACGAAAATATTGTAGTATGTGATCACAAAGAAAATTTAATTGCCTTGAAAAAAAATGGCGAGCATACTAAACCTTTCAAATTTGACCATATATTTTCAACAAACACTGCTCAAGTAAGTCTACCTTTCTTTAAATATTCGTCCTCTGAATAATAATTCTTTTCAGCTCGAAATGTATCGCATGGTTGCTTTTCCTATAGTTGAGAAAGCTCTAGAGGGTTATAATGGTACCATATTTGCTTACGGCCAAACAGGAACTGGTAAAACGTATACTATGGCCGGTAATCACTTGGTGCCTGAGTTGAAAGGTATCATACCAAACACTTTCTCCCATATATTCAGCCAAATATCACGAGCCAGTGGGGAGAAGTCCTTTGTGGTCAAAGTTACTTACTTAGAAATTTACAATGAAGATGTTCGAGATTTACTTTCTGCAGATCCTAACAAAAAATTGGCAATAAGAGAGAGAAAGGATATCGGAGTTTACGTGAAAGATCTCATGGGGTTTACAGTGGATTCAATAGAATCTATTACAGATTTACTGAATCGGGGTAACAAAAATAGAGTAACGAAGTCAACATTGATGAATGACATTAGCAGTAGATCTCATGCAATTTTCACTGTTACAATTGAGTCCAAAAATCGAATAGACAATAAAACTACTGTTGGGAAACTAAACCTAGTTGATTTAGCAGTGAGTATTAACAATAGTTGAAACTTGAAGGATATGGTTTTTCTTCAAGTTTTCTTCAGTTCATTTAGTCATTTCATGTTAATAATTGCAGAACAAATATATTAAAAAAACTACTAAAATTATGTGGAAGTATTCCAATGATGTAAGCCTGGATTCAAATATATTCTCTTCTTCAATTATAAACATTCATGAGTCTATTTTGAGGTCATCATTTAATATGTGAAAGTTAAACATTTGAGTTTTGCTCGCGCTCATCATTCTTCAATTTCAATATTTATTATTTTATAAATATTTTATACACATAACTGTATTCAGTTGAATGTATAGTGTATACATTCTCTGCATTTTATATTTTGGAAATATCTGTTAATTTATCTAGTAGATATCAAAGAATAATTATTATTCAGGGTTCAGAAAGAGCGAGCCGAACTCAAGCAACAGGAGAACGTCTTAGAGAAGCCAGTAACATCAATTTGTCATTGTCTGTTCTTGGCAATGTTATTTCAGCATTGGTTGATGGTAAGAGTACTCACATACCATATCGAAATTCGAAGTTAACGAGGCTCCTGCAAGATTCGCTGGGTGGCAATTCAAAAACGGCTATGGTATGAACGGTTTCGTTCTTGTTGTTTTTTATCTTATAAAAGGAAACTATTTTCTAGATTGCAATGGTGAGTCCTGCAGATATAGACTATGAGGAGAGCATGTGTACTCTTCGATATGCTGCCAGAGTTAAGTACATCAAGAACTGTGTTAAGATTAATGTTGAAGAAAAGGGTCTCATTGAAGGATTTGAGCTTGAAATAGCTGAACTGCAGCAAAAGTTGTCAGAATTATCTGTAATTGAACAACGAAGAGAACAGGTACATCGTATTTTATCATGGGTAAAGTGCTCATTCTGATTTCTAATATTTTTTTAGAAAAAAAAAGAAAGAGCTGTAAGTGCTGAAGAAAAAGAGAGGCTGAAACAAACTACACTGGAACTGGAGAAAACAGAGTGAGTTTCAGTTGTAGAGAGAAGCAGATTCAACCATTTAACAAAGTAACATATTCACAATCGTTTGTTTTCAGGCGAATTAAGGCAGAACTAGAGGAAAAAATGGCCCTTATTCAAAAGAAAATTCTGGTTGGTGGTGAAAATCTACTTGAAAAGGCTCAACAACAAGTATTCTGCTTGGAATCATCTGCAGCCGAACTGGAGAGCCTAGATAAGAGCCACCAACAGCTCGAAGAACAACTCAATAAAAAGGCAGCAGAAAAAATCGATGTGGAGGAACAGTACTCCTCCCTTCAAGAGGAAGACGCAGGACTCACAAAAAAATTAAAAAAAATTCAGGCCTTTATCAAAGAGGCTAAGGAAGAGCACGCAGATAAAGAACGAGAATACCAGAGAGATTTAGAGGCTCTTTTTGATAACAACAGGTTGCTTATACGTGAAACTCAGCTGTCCAATTTACTTTTGGATAACTACATTCCCCAAGAATATTTGGTGAGTAAGCATCGAGTATAACATTTCAACTAGAAATTCAATCTCTTTGTTTTATCAAATTTGTTTTACCAACAAAAAGATTTTTTATTTCCAGTTTCCATAATTCCTGCTTGGATACTTTAATTTTTATACAAAAAAATTAATGAAAATTGTTTTAGAAAAAGATTCAGTCTCATATGGTGTGGAACAATGAAACTCAAGAATTTCAAATGAGGGGTGTTGCATACACTGGAAACAACATGAGGAAGCATCAAACAGCCACTGCTGAGGAATTCGCGCCTGTTACTTTTGAAATGAAGCAAAGTTATCACAAATATCCCGAGAAGAAAAGGGAAAAATTGAAACGTTCCATTCTAAAATCCCTATCAGCCGTACCAAAGACACGTTAGTATTTTGATTATTTTTTCACTTGCCTTAAGTATTATACAGTGCCTTCATAAAAAAATGTAGCTGATTTCTTTGATTATTATTTGACTAGTATTTTATGAAAGCTCTGTGTAATGTTGAAGTTTTTTGCTAGTATTATTTTTCGTTACTTGGCTGTGTTTTTAATATTTATAGTAAATTGTTTGATCTGTTCTGAACAGATAGCTACTTATGTAAAGGGATTTCTAAGACTGTTCAGAAGATAGAACAAAGTATTGCATCTAATAATAGTTATTATAACCAAAGAATAATGGCTCCTAGAGAAGTAAAATATCAGTTTTTGCTTGTTTACTAATGGAAGGTAATGGTGCTCGCAAAAATAGCTATCAACTTCAAAAATTATAGTCTGCTTCGTCATTCATGAAATGTATTTCTCATCAGTAAATTTTACTTTGGAGAAAGTGTCATAAAAACCTAATGCAAAAAAAATACTTAAAAACTACAGAATTCAGTGATTTTTTTTAATTTTCTATAATTTGAACCATTGACATTTAGCCAATTTTAGTGAACTGTGATATTCATCAATATTTGTAAAAACATCGAGTTAACCATTATTTTGACTGTAAGGGCCAGTATGATAACTTTGGGTTTCAATAAAACAGGTAGAATCCCTAGGAATGTCAGTGTTTAAGGATAAGTTGAATAATGTACTGGCAGCAACAAATTACTGCATCTTGAATACAGTGATTTTTCAGACCACTGGCAGTGATGCTTTTAGTTAGTATTATTTTTAATTATTTTTGCAATACTTCTTCACTGGTTTTGTTTATTGTGATGTTGATAACTTTTTGCTCTTCAACACTGTACGTGATCTCCTAAGTTGGACTTCTGCATTGGTAGTCCATTAAGAATATTTGTTTTATTTTTGATACTATTTCAACGTATAGTCTGATTCAAATTAAATGGGCACCATTGGTAACATTGTTATTGTAAATACTCATTGGGATGTAAAAAATGATTCAGTGATGTCCTTTCAATAAAATAGTTATAATAGTGTGTGACAGGTTATGTTGAATGAAAAATCGTGGTAAAATTTTGGAGGCTGCACACTCCGATTTTGAAAAAAAAAATTGAGTGTGTTTTAATGTGTAGATTACGAATCCCAAGAAAAAGATCGGTGCTGTCCCTTTTTCCAGAGCTATAGCCCTCTAAAGTTCCCAAAATTTGTCAGCCTTCTTTTTGAACACAAAGAAATATAGAAGGATAGGCGTAAACTTGCAATGACATTTTCCTTCACAAGATCATGAACAATTCAATTGATTGTTCAGATATCTTAAAGAGACTGTTCATTCATGTGTGTCGGAACCACTCGTCAAAGACGTTTTTTTTGTATGCAAAACCAATTATGGAACTTCCACTACAAGATTGCAATAAAACTATACTGAAAACTTATCCTCCCTTGACGTTTTCATTTAAGAAAATGATTGATTTTGTTCAGCTAGAAACTTTGATGAAGTCTTCAGTGGCAAATTAGTTCCTTTATTTCAACTCAAAAGGGTTCAATTTTAGAAGTAGAACAAATTTGAAATGTTTTTGGTTATTTTCCAATTTACAAGATGGTATATAATCATATATTCTCTATTTTCTGTGGTTGTATAGTTTATAGATCACGAGTTGTGAGCAAGAGCGCCTTTATAATATGTTATAATGCCCAGCTAACAAAATTGTACCCTTAAGTATTATTTTACTTACTGCCAACGTTTTTCTAGTCAGAATATTTTTTTATATAGTTTAACCTTTATTATTATTTATGCTTGTGTTCAGAAGCACTGAAAATATTTCCCAAAATATATTCACATTTCATTTTTAAATATTGGTTTGGTCAGTTTTTCAATTTTGAGCTTACATCTTTCTGTTTTGGAAAAAGTAATGGTAAATCCACAATCAGTTCTTATTTTTTTCAGTTTTGTAATACATTTCATAAGTGCCTTTGAACACTGGTCGTTTTTTAATTAAGACTGCTTTAATATTAGGCTTAAGCGAGCATTTTAGATATATAGTTTCAACAGTTACCGTTAAAGGCCAGTGTATAATGGACGTTGGATTCCAAGATCCCTTTACATATATATATTTTGATTTTATTTTTACTATATTATATACGCAAATTATTTGAATAAACTGAGATGAAATGTGCAATTTTCAATAACCTATAATTCTCATTCACTCCTACATACAGTGTGACCCATGTTTAATGGACACTCCCCTAAAATTTGAAGTTGTAAACCGATTTTAATATTTTTTTTTTGAAATGTCAAGTACTAAAAGGTCTACCTTGGGACAAAATTTGAAATGTTTTTGTGACTGTTAGCTGTGTGAGTTTTCGAATATTTGAGTTGTCATAACTTTGTTAATAATGAATATTTTTTCATGAAATTTTGATCACACCTATTTAGAAGCACTCTAAATCCAGTGGCGTAGTGATTTTTTCAATAAAAAAATCGCTAATAAAAAAATCCCGATTTTCGACTAAGAAAAAATATAGTATGCCCTGAAACTTTAAAATAAACATTTCAAATTTTGTTCCAAGGTAGACCTTTTAGTACTTGACATTAAAAAAAATTATCAAAATCGATTTACAACTTCAAATTTTAGGGGGGTGTTTCCATTAAAAATGGGTCATACTGTATACTCTCTTTTCCATTTTTGTCATGAAGACATTTAGAAAATAATATCAAGGTGAAGGTATGGAGACGTCATATTTTTGAACATGTTTTGTGGAAACACAGACTTCAATGAATAAAACAAATTAAAATAATATATTTGTATATTTTGTATAAAGGCAAGTTTCCAAGGACTGGAATAGAAAAATATAATCAGGGAAAGAAATATACATCCTTGAAATCTACAATCTAAATGATGAGAAGGAATAAAGGAAGTGACATAATTTGTACTAACCACTCTTTGATATTTCACAAAAATAAATCCATATGAAAATATACAGATATTTTCGTGAAACCAAGCACTATTTACACAAATTTCAATACCCTCCTGCCACTTTAAATAAAATTATATACATATATTTCCTTACAATAAATTTATATTCAACAGTGACGAGAAGAATGACTGGTATATTAATTTAAATAATAAATAAAAATTTTCAATTTCACTGAAATTGAATTCGGGAAAAGTGAAATCTTCATCAATATACTGCCCTATTACCGTTACAAAAATGAACTGGCAGATAATAAAAAGTCATGTGAAATTTGAATGTTATTAAAGCCTATTTTGTGCAAATTGGCACTAAACATTTTTCACTTCGATGTGATAAATCAGAGTTCTGAATCCAGCTTAGCTTTGACTAAGTTAAGATGACTTGTGATTCATCTGTAATGAGTAAATTGACAAATAACATTCCCCAAAATTGAACCACCCAAAAAGTAATCCTTCTGAATAATACATTGTTTGATGAGTGTTGAACAAACACGAATTTATGTTTCACTTTGATAAAATTGGTCATGGTCAACTTTATATTTGCAGCGTGGGAGTTTATGGCAAAAATATAAACATCAAGGAATCACATATGGTTTTTGAATAGCATATAAAATTACAAACACATTTGTCAGAGATTCT
Source organism: Leptinotarsa lineolata (assembly GCA_015342045.1). NCBI lineage: Eukaryota > Metazoa > Arthropoda > Insecta > Coleoptera > Chrysomelidae > Leptinotarsa > Leptinotarsa lineolata. The sequence goes on along the minus strand of WOGR01000565.1, from coordinate 5,103 downwards.
AAAAACACCATATGGTATCAGAAAAAGTTAACATTCCAGGAATCTTTGCCACGTTTCTATTTGTGTTTCGTTCTGCGATACATTCGGAAAAAATGTCTGTAGTGTGTGTATGTATTCATGATGTTTAAAAAATGCTAGTCCAAATATACTCTGTGTTCAAAAATATTCTAGTCAAGTTATGGAGTGAATAAAAACAGTAAGGGTGTAGTAGCGATATGTTTCAGTGGAAGATACAGACTTGATGAATACAAAAAAATCATACTATCACTGGCAGTGTTTTAGAACCCACACACATAACTCAGAAAATTTTACAAATATAACAATTACTCAGTTACAAGGGTCTTTGAATGTAGTTTTATCCAACGAAAAAGTATTCTCAATTGAAGGAGACTTTCAAAAAAAAAAATTCAACTAGAATTTGCTTTAGAGTTCATCAAGGAGTACTCAAAAACCCAAAATCTTGAAAGTTTCCAAGTCTACTAGACACACCATTCAAAAGAGTTGTTCACCAAAAGTTCACAATCCAACTCTCAAACCAGCGTTGACAACTCATGTGGTGAATTCGTTGTAGCCACACTGCTCAGGTCCATAGTGACCGTAGGCATCCCAGGACTAATGGAGCCGCTAGCCTCCCGAAGGTGAGACATTTTGGTGAGATTCAAGCTTTCCCCAGTAGGTGGAGTTGTTGTTGACGGTCTTACAATGTACGGGCCGTTGTGTACCGAAGCAATAGGGTGTCCAAAACTGTGGTTACTGTGGTTGAACGTACTGACGTGAGAGTGGTTGAGTTGTGTTGGGGGAGGTGACGTCAAGCTGTGGAATGAGGCGTTGTGTTGACTGGACTCATGCTGTTGCAATGCTAGCTCCTTCACTGCATTGGTTTTCTCTCGCTGCCAGATGAAGACGTTGTGAACCATGGCACATCCACAGAAGAGAATACCAAGGCCGATGAAGACACTTGTAACGATCGCTGGGGTGGAATGAAACTGGATGAACGTGTAGAGGATTATACCTGAAAATCGTTGTTCACTATAGTTCTCATTCAATACATGAAAGATTTAATTGAGATCAATCAGCATATATCAGACCATTCTTGGCTCAATAATAGTAATAGTAACAAGAAGACTAAATAATTCAGGTTTATAAATGACTTTAGATCAAACAAATACACAATTACTGCTCTATACAATGCTTATGGAAAATTATCAGAATTATTTCCAAATCATCAATGTTGCATGGCACCTTTTTCCGCATTTGGCACAGTAAATCATCAGTGTGAAATCTTCCTAAAATTTCCATAATTTGTTGGCACGTTTTCCAACAGTACGTACGTACATACAAAATATCATCTTCTACATATTTCTCTTTATAATTGATGCAATCCTATTCCCAAGTGGACATCCGGTCCACCCTCGCCTCCAACCGGCGTGAAATAGGGTGCTATTTCTCTTTAAAATCTTACACAACTTTCGTTAACACCAATACTAATAATTACTTGGATGCTGGCACGTTCTATAACGCCGGCCATTCACAAAACAAACTGAGTTTCATCTCCAACAATGGCATCCGCGTACCTTCTTTGTGGACGGTCGTTATCGGCACGTCCGTCCACCACCATATCAGAAACGAAACTGAAGGTCCCACCGTCCTGACATTATGAATCCAAGACTGTGTCCAAGAGTGACATCGAGACAAAAAAAGAAGATGAATATGCTAGGTACGGATTATTAGCCCTGAATCATCTGTGGGGGACCAAAATTTATCGTACGAGCCAGATCAGGGAAGGGTTCAATAAGAAACAAAGAATACTGGAAAACTATTTTTGAGAAACTACGGGAAAAACTTTCTAAAGGGACCGTTTGAGGAAATGATTGAAGAGTTGTTTAACAGATCAGGTATCGGCTCACAATATTCACAGAACTATTTACTGGAACTGTCTGTAAAAGAAACCTAAACAAAAAACGGTTGTGTAAAGAAAACCTTCGCTGCAAGCTTGCAACAAAGGGACAGAGAAGCTCATTTTATGTTATGCGAATGTAATGCCCTGACATACAATCATTGCTATGGACCACCCAAATTATGTCCAGAAGAATTGGAAACAGGGCCTTATACAGGTGAGAAAATTTTTGGAATAGGAATCATGAAATGATATAAGAAAAAGGAAATACGTCCATGAGCTGCAGTGTCTTCCAGAGTGTTGGCAAAAATGAACTAGTCAGAAGAGTCTCAAACAACAAAAAAAAGGTCGGAAATAAATTATGGCGGCAGTTCCTTTAACGGTTATTTTACGTTTCTCCAATTACGTAAGATGATTTCCATGCACAGCATTTTGACAAAGAACATTCGTCACTACCCTCGTATAACTCACCTGTTAGAAACACCGGTATTGAAATGAAGAATCCTCCAACGGCGCAGACTCGGCTTACTGAAGACTTTTGTAGGTACTTATTAGTCCTGGAAAAATTGCATCATTAAAATTCAACATTTCAAGATCTCAATGATTACGAAGGAATCTCTACAATAGTGGGGGCGATAGAAGTAAAATTAAAAATACGCCGAACATGAGAGTACGGTTCTTTTGTGTTTGTGAGATTATCAAATTGTTTCACAATCCACAGATGGTGGATTGTGAAACAATTTGGGACAACAACATACAGGGTTATTCAAATTCGAGTTTAGGGATCTTGTAATGAACGGTACGAGATAAAGAATAGGTTGAATTGTGGCAAATTTGACTTTTTTAAAGTACGAACGATACTGGAATAGGCTTTTCTTAGACAAAATAAGCCGAACCTCTATCAGAATATGTTGAAGGGTTTCAAAGTCAAAATATGCTTTATTGTCTGAAGATTCATATCTTATTGACAAAGCTTGGTTACATTTATTAAAAAAAAACAAAATTACACATATTAGCTATCGATACTTAGTCAGGTGATAACTATTCGATTGATCTATTTAACTAAAAGAACATTTCGTTCAGGCCAGTCTCGACTTACCTACACCGTAGGTTAATGGACTGACACCTATCAGAAAACAACTATTCCCCTGGCTAATACCACGAAGGGCGTTGTATTATATCCAACAGGTATTAGTGCAGGGTGAATTTTGGATATGTGAGTACCTTGTTTACCAGATGGAGTAATGACAAATTTGTTATTTGTCATTTACTCCAGCTTGGTTAGAGCTTTGTAAATAGACTAACCTATATACAAAGATTGGAGGAATGATACTCTGAAAGGAATTGGATTTTTAATTATGGAATATCATCAACTGTGCATCCCAAATAGCCCAAAACCGGTCTACAAGTGTGCCCGTTTCTATAACTGAAAATCGATTCCAGCAGTTGTATCCCGAACAGCATATGCAGGAATTACTTCTGTGAAGATTTCTGCACTGACCCCTTTTGGATATAATCCAAGCCCTTCGTGGTATTAGCCAGGGGAATAGTTGTTTTCTGATAGGTGTCAGTCCATTAACCTACAGTGTAAATAAATCTAGACTAGACTAGGCCTGATCAAATTGTCCTTATAGTTAATTTGATTCACAGCCAGTCTTCAAGTATGCCCACTGAATATATGTGAAAGTTCTTCTGGTGTTTATTGGAAGGGTTACACGAGGATGTTAATGGAATGACTGCGAAGCCTAAGCCGATTTGAATAGAAATTGACGAAAAACTGAATGACAAAGCCCAAGAATCCTGGCAATACATGACATATGGGTGTCCATTCTCTTTCGAATCACCAATTTTACCAAAATCCCTTGTGAGTGGAGTGGCATACATTCTCGTTTATGAACGGAAGGGCATTTAATCGCACATCCGAGATAGTGTAGTTCATATTGTCACGTTCAACTGATGTTTTCAATTTTTCACGCTGCTTCAATCAAATTTGATCCGAAAATAGAACTCTGTTTTTTGACACTTTTACGGAAACTTTTTCACTGTAATATTTCTGAAATCAATGATGATATCAATAAAATCATGTTACGTTCATATATATTAACGAATTTTAAAAAGTAAATATATTATGTCCATAACTTATTAGAGAAAAATATTTTCTCATTATTCTCGAAACACATCGAATTTGTTGAATAAACAACTTCCAAATAACGAGTTTGTTGGAAAAATTAAATTGAAAAAACATATTGAATATTTTTTTTGAATAACGTTTCAGATTTTCCCATCAGATTTACAGATATAGGTACATATATCAATTCCATCTAAACTTTCTGGCACTTTTGCCCTATTCTTTACTCACTCTAAACTATATCCACCAACAAACGAAGAAACCCAAACAAAGATAAATGCGTGATCAAAGCAAGATCACCACGCATATTTGCATCTATTGGGTGAAATAAGCCTCCTTACGATGGCCAATTAGATTTAACTGTAATCGGCTGTAATCCCACGGCCCTAAACGCCTAAACCAACGATCGTCGAAGAATTCGTCAAGATTCCTGGAAACTTCCTGAGTGTAATGAGCTGGCGCTCCGTCCAGTTGAAACCACGAATTCCTATATTCCTCTAAAGGCAAATTTTCAAGAAAATCGGTTACAATCGGTCCTTAATATTTGGAGATATCTCTCTGCATTCAGTGTGTCTTCATAAACAAAAAAGCTAATTTTATTGTTCTACAGAATACAGAAAACATTCAGGTCAAATTTTTATTGAAAACCCAGTTCTTTTGTAACATGAGGATTATGATCAGCCCAAAAATGTTTATTCCTTCTATTGAAAATACCATCCCTCGTAAATTTTGATTCATCGCTCCAAATTATTTTTGACAAAAGTTTCCGATCTTCCTGTGTATGAATCAAAAGAGATTCACAAAAATGCACTCTACGTTCGAAGTCTTCTGCTTTTAGAGCTTGAAATTTGGTAAATTTATACGGATGCATTCCGTGATTTTTCAAAATTCGTTGTACTGAAGCATGTGATACACCTAAATCTTTTTCTGCTCTGCGAATGGAAGCTTCTGGATATGCATAAAAATATGCCAAAACGTTAACAGTATTGTCCTCATTTGAAGTAACAGGTTTTGATAATGTTGAAGGCGCTTTTAACATGGAACCATAGTTAAGGAAGTTATTTTGTAATCTTACAAA
>WOGR01000564.1:1085-24375 GCA_015342045.1 Leptinotarsa lineolata | reverse complement strand
GTCGTTTTGTGTTGGTCTTGTCTCGAAATTGTTGCAATGTTTTTCATTTTCTTTTACATGTATTTAATGTCTGATGGTTTTAATAATAGTAATATCAACACGGAAAAACTACTTTTCGAGCCCTGAGGAAAAATTTAATTAAATTCGAAACGTCGGCAAGAAAACAATTTTTTTTTCTAAGAAAAAATTGATCCTGTTACCTAACCAGTTTTTTTCAGAAAAATGATTGGATGACTAAATTAGTTAACTAATTAGTATTTTGTACCTTATTTTTTTCCTACCAACTATTCTCGGTTCCCGCTGAATTGTGTTTACTAGAATACTTTCGGTAAGTAATTTACTTGGAGCTGGAAGCTTGATTCTATTCCGAACCAAATGTTTACCATTCAAATTCAGTACTGCTTGTCATTGATTTTACTTTGTAGTTCGAATGGAGCTAATAGATCAAAAGCAACTCACAAGTAAACATCGATGTTACTGAATGCTATAAAAGATGTATTGTTTGATATCTGAGACAAAGAAAATTCGCCTTCCGGCCCATAAAAGAGAGTTCCCCAACCATAAACTTAGTCTACATGTTGCGACAGTAAAAGAGCGATAAAAATTCAATGTGCATTTCCATCAATTTTCCTCGTCGGTTTATCTCGTTGCTTTCACATGAGAAACTTTATGCAAAACGCACTCGACAGAAAACTATGTTATATATTTCCTTCCTTACGTTGTAAGAAAAATTATTCAGATGTTACAATGTCTGGGTGCATGGCATATGTTTGCAGGTGTTTTCGCCAATTTCTAATTATCCAGTCACACTATGCTCAAAGCAATATTTCAAACGAATATTTTGTTATATATAGATTAGTGAATTAGTAAATCCACTGTTGGATTACTAATACATTCATCTTCCTACTACCAGGCAATAAACGAAAATGATAATAAAATTTTTGTGTTATGAAACACAAAATAATTTATATTACAGTCATATAAATGAGAATTTTAATAGATTTGTCGTCAAATACATAGTATGATGAGAGTTCGAAAAAATATACTACAAATATTGTTGGTGGGTCTTGTGAAAACATTTATTTAAACATTAATTGTGAAATAAATCAATTAGGAACGTTGAACGTTGAATCATTTAGAAATGAAGATGGACAATATTCAATTGCTACAAATATTGTAGAAACGTTAATCAGCAGTGTGAATCGTGAAATTCTCACATTATGAACAAAATCATTTGTCGAAATAATTTCGAAAATTCTAAAAATATATTCTGGCGAATAGACCAAAAATTAATAAATCTCACAAATTCCTTCAGTTTACTTGATATTCATGCCAAATTGTTACAAATATTGTAGAAACGGTAATCAGCAGTATTTACCATGAAATTCTCACATTATGAACAAAATTATTCGTCGGAATAATTTCGAAAATTCTAAAAATATATTTGGCGAATAGACCAAAAATTGATAAATTTCACGAATTCCTTCAGTTTATTTGATATTCATCTCAAATTGTTACAAATATTGTAGAAACGGTAATCAGCAGTGTTTATCATGAAATTCTCACATTATGAAGAAAATCATTCATCGAAATAATTTGGGCAATTCTATAAATATTTCCTGGCGAATAGACCAAAAATTAATAAATTTCACGAATTCTTCAGTTTTTTTGATATTCATCCCAAATTGTTACGAATATTGTAGAAAAATTAATCAGCAGTGTAAATCGTGAAATTCTCACATTATGAACAAAATCATTCATCGAAACAATTTCGGCAATTCTAAAAATATATTCTGGCGAATAGATCAAAAATTGATAAAATTCAGGTATTCCTTCTGTTTATTTGATATTCATCCCAAATTGCCCACATTTTCTCAACAATTATTCTGCCTTAGAATTTTCATTGGTTTCATTTTTAATGCGAACAAAATGAAAATGACGAAATGAAAATATATCCACTTTAGATGAACCTGAAATGCTCAAAGTCGAAATCACGAGCTTGAGGTCGAAATTGAAAGTTCAAGTTGGAGTTCAGCTTCAAGTTGAAAATGAAATCATGAGTTTTACCCCAAACTGAAATTGGATGTGAAAATTAAGAGTATCTTTCTCAATCACAGTTTAATCGGGTGTACCACAGGGTTCTCATTTAGGGCCATTGCTTTTCAATCTATTTGTAAACGAATTGGATAATGTCATTCTTTATAGTGAATTTCGTTTGTTTGCTGATGACCTGAAAATCTTCAAAGTTATTCATGACTCAACTGAAACAGAATTATTACAATACGATTTATCTAACTTCGTTCGCTGGTGTGATATGAATCTACTGCAAATAAATATAGACATATGTCAAAAATTTACATTTTTCCGAAACAAAAATCCCATCCATCAATCATCAGAACTGAAAACAACAAACGCAATTAGAGATTTAGGAATCACTCTTGACCCAGAAATGTCATTTAAACCCCATATTGGTTCAATTCTTAGATCTGCAAATGAAATATCTCTCACTCCAATAAAAATCATATATTGTTCAATTGTAAGATCAGCAATCGACTACAATTCCACACTTTGATGCCCTTCATATAATGTGGATTTTGATATGCTTGATAGTATTCAAAATAAGTTTTCAAGGTACTCTGCATATAAACTGGGATATCACATTGTTGAATATGACTAAAAAACTATATTGGACATTCTTAACTTGAATACTCGGGCTCATAGAAGATTAGAATCAGATCTCACACTAATTCATAAAATAATCAATGGTAGCATCATTCCCCGGAACTTGTCGAACTTATAACTTTGAATGTGAATTCAAGGAGAACATGAAATTCAGAAATCTTCAATGTACCCTTTTGTCGCACCAACTATGGCCAGAATGAATCTGTAGGTAGAATTTTGAGACTTGCAACTACATACAATGTTGATTTACAATTTTTTAGTTCTTTTTCGAAAACATTTAAAAAAACCGTGGAAAGATTGTAATTTATTACCTTATTTTTACGATTTTTTTTTCATTTTATCTTATATATTTTTTTCTTAAACCTATCTTAGATTACTGTTAACTGTGAACTTGTTAATTAATTATTTTGTAAAATAATAGGCATTGCCGAAAATAAATGAATAAATAAATTAGGAACTTAAAGTTGAAATCACGAGTTCAAATGCAAAATTTTGAGTGTGATTTCGAAATTATAGTTTATTCTACAAATTACAAGTTTAAAATCGAAATTTGTTCAGAGTTTATTCGACCAATAACAGTTGTATACTGACAAATATAACTGGAAGGAAAATTAGAAACAACAATTTCCTTGTGAAAATTTGAATACATGGGAAGAAAATATCGTTTCAAAGTATTTACCTCCATATGAATATTGAAATAAATGCAAATCTCTATTTCCTGATCAATTTGTACTTCAAACATTCATGGAATTGAATAATTCATTATTGATATGAAATTTCACTCACATAAAACACTATTACTCTCGATGGTGTACTTCAAAGTTTCGGGACAATACCCTTGTCTTACCTCCTCATTAGCACTGTTTTGAATAATGATAAAAAACGAAACACACATTTCTAACATAACATTTTTTGTTCAGTGATGGAGTAGTAGAAAGCCAAACATTTTTTTCTAAAAAAAAAACTAGTCTTCCTTGATAATATTCCCTTGGAATTTTAATTGAAATACCTATGGCTTGGCTCAGATTATCTAACCGATTTTAACAGTATAAATCTAAACTGTCATCGTGACAAGAGCAGAGTGATCTCTTCCGGAGAGTCAAAGTCATAAGTTTATGGAAGAAATAAGTGTTTCGTCTTGTATCGTTATTCAAAATGGTTCTGATAAAAAAGTAAGACAAGTGTCTTTTTCCGAAACTGCAAAGTACTCTATCAATAATGACAGTGTTTCATGTAGGTGAATTTTTCTTTCATATATCAAATTGTGTAGCGTTAATATGAATTATATCTCTTTTGATTCCATAAGTCAATATTCATTTAAAAGTTGTTATTTAGAAACGGGTTTTTTCTCCCAGTTTGTATCTGAATGAAACTTCTACATATTTTTAAAAATAGTTTTCGTTGTAGTTGTTTTTTTCTGCCCATCTCTTTTCTAAAAATGTTCTCTTCGCAATGTAATTCAAATTCTTCCGGTTGGGACTGGATTAACGACGACGACGAAGTGTCGTCGTAACAAGAGAGGAGTCGTCTATTTCGGTGTTTCGTCTTGTAACTTCATTCAAAATGGCATTGATGAGGAGACAAGTATCTTGACTGGAAATTCGAAGATGGAGAAATAAAAAGTCGAAAAATTTTTTATAATCAATCATTTCGAAAATTTTATCTTTACAATTTAAAATAAATGTAATCATTTGAGAATTAGTAAACCTTTGAAAACGGAAATTCCACAACTGCAATTCATCGATTATTGAGTAATTACTAATATGTATTCGAATATATCAGATTGCCAAACCGGAACAAATTTCAACCCTTACCGCCATTGCAACTTAGTGTGGCAGTATTTCCCAGGAAATTTGAAAGCAGGAAGAAACGCCTAAGTATATCGATCCAAATTCTCCCTTCTTTACGCATTGAAAATGTCCGCCTCAGACATTGAGTCTAAATAGCTTGTTAGTGTTCTTTTCTGATGGATCGATTTGTTTATAAATGTAGAGAGAACTTAGGAATGTTATTATGCCAGATTACTTGAGAGATGATGAAATTATATCTAATGAAATGAATAAGATAGTTTTATGATTGTTTTTCACGAACTTTGTGACAGAGCAGATTAGTCACTGCTAGTGACATACATTCGTGAAGGTTTCGCAATGGGTGAGTTCCTCAAAATTATGCAATCCAAAAAAAGGAGTTGAGGACGATTCTTTTCTCTTAAAATCGATGGAGTTTACCTTTAGATTGAACATTTTTGTTGCGAGTGAAACTTTTTATCAATTTTAATTCAAATATAACGCTGTATAAAATTCATGCGTGGGATATCTGTTTAAACTAGATCCAATTACATGGAAATCTCAGGTATGATTTCCGTGTGATTGGATGTTCATAATTAAAAGTAGTTTTGCCTTGATATTTCAACAATCTGAATAATGAATGAAGATCAAAAAAATTGGCAACAAGTGAAAAGTTCACTTTAAAAAGTTATTGCGTAATATAAACCTTTGAAACAGTTTCATTAGTTAGCAATTGGTCGTATTCATGAATACTGCCATAAATTAACTCATTGATTGGATAAATATGATTTTTAATACTGAGCTTTTTCAAAACGGCTGATATTTACGAAACAATTCTTTTTCCGTTTTCAAACCTGCAAAATTTCTTCCGATTACGCCTCTTTCGAAAATATACATATTTTCCGACAAATTTCACACTTGACAAGAATCTGTGTTGAATCAGTCCATTTATTTTTCAAATTATGGAAGGTTATAAATTTTAAAGATATCAAGGAACATTAACTCATCGACAAAAAATAATGTTAACGGAAGTCGGATTAATTTTTCTTTTTTTCCTTCGAATATTCCCCATTTTCAATATATTGATGGAAAAGTGAAAAGCCAAAAATTTTTTTCCCATAACTGAATACTCCTGGAAGTCTTGAACTGTGAGATATACTTGTACAAATCTAGTTTGAAAATACGTAGTTCGAAATAATATTATGACGTACTTACTGTTGTTTTTAATCATGAGAATTAGAAATTGTTCAATTTTCAAGAATAATTTCTCTACCTCTTTCAACGTTTTTATTACAGTCAGATCTAATACTCGTAAATACCTGTTGATGATGCATAACCGTGTCCGCAGGTGTTATATCTGGTGACGTCACGCTTCTTTTCAGTTATCCGCTTCTTTGAGGCTGTTTTCTGAAGCGCCGGGTTCATTCAGGAAAATGTTTTTTCGGCCAATATTTTTTCATCTCACGTACCGATTTCATTTTTCGACTGAAAAGAGTGATAAGAAACCAATTACCCCATTGGTCAGTTACCCACGAATAAATGTAGCAAACTCCCTATCTAGGACTGTTACTCAGTTTTATTTGCCCTTTTTTCACCAGGTTTGGTTTAGTGAGGCTTTGCATCACAACTCACAGGCATAATTTTGACTCACTTTTAGTTATGTGAAGACATAGTACGTTACAGGAAGTTACGTATAATAATTTACATTCAAGAATCATAATTCTATGGAGAAAACATTTTTGTGAAGTTATCCGAATCTTTTTAAATTGCTACCCAATTCCTTTCAGAAGGATAGGCTTCAATTCTTTGAACATTCTTGGCAAAGTGCTTCCTATTCAGCGATAACAGAAAAGTCCATTACTTTCGAAATATCTTACATTCGAGTATATTCATGACTGCAAGAAATAGGTATGTTAAGGACAATCACCGTTTCAGGAGGATTACCATACAAAGTTTATCCTGGTCATGACGGGGTCCTTACCGAAAAGCGAAAACAAAGAAGGATACGAACCACCTTCACCTCAGCACAACTAAAAGAACTGGAGCGGGCTTTTCAAGAGACCCATTATCCCGATATCTACACCAGAGAGGAAATTGCTATGAAGATAGATCTCACCGAAGCAAGAGTACAGGTGAGTGTTTCACATGATATTAGACTTCCACACGAAAACACATCTTTTTATTTATCGCCTACTTTGTTTTATTAATGTCGGTGAAAGAACTTGTCAGGGCGTGTAAGGAAGGTAACATGCGTCTCTTTTTTTAAGGGATGTAGCATTGACTTCTTAAGGAGCGCGTTTCGTAATTTTTTCGGGGAATCATCCATCAGTTTTTGACTGATGGAAGAGAGGAGCAATGTTGTGAACTAGTAAATGGATCAATATTTTATTATTGAATATTGAAATATTAGCCTTCTGAAAGCAAATTCTCTTATTTATTGCAAAAGTGTTCCAGATCTCATTCAAAAGCTAATGGTATCTACTTAGTACATTTGTATCTGAATTCATTTTTGCAAATATTAATATTATTGATCATTCTGTATGTGTGATAGCGAGTAGACGTACGTTTTTGAGCTCTAGTTGAATTAAAATTGCAAGATTGAATATAGAAGAAGACCAGAAGACTAAACATACCTAAGTGAAACTGATTAATCGGGATTTAAATAAATCAAAATTTATTGATAAAGGCATTTGGTCACAATATGGTGCTAACAAGAGATCAATCCGAGGAAATAAAATCCCTGGTGAACGTAGTGATAAAACAATTGTAAATGGATGATAGATTCATAAATACCATTGCAAATAAGGTGTCTCAATAGATAACGAGAAGTCTGGATAAAAAATTCCATCTTCTCGATGAGAAAATATTTGAGTTAGAAGTGAAATTAGTGGAGCAACAAAAAAAAACAGAACATCGAAATACAAAAGGCAAAATCAGATATATATTCAAAATAAAGAGTGAGCAAGAGAAGTACTTCAACAAATTAGACAACATCGACCAAGATTCAAGAAGATGTAATCTGAGAATTTTCAATATGAGTGAAAATGCGAATGAAAATACCATTAATACCGCGATTGACGAACTAATCTTCACTAAAAACTTGAGAATATCAGTGGAAAGACAGTTCTGATGCTACTATGCTCATCACTGATTCCACTACAGAAAAAGTTGATGTGAAATTCATAACTGTACAGCCAGTTGAAGTAACTAGACGACAGGATTTCCAAACATGGAAACCAAAGTTTGATTTCATATGTCTGACTTTAATTATCCCTTATCAAAGAGAATCCCAAGCCACCTCAATTTTTTTATACCAAATGCACATTATTTTGAAAAATTTATATATGTCAACAAATAGTGAAATTCGAAACCAAATGGTTTGTAAATAACAAATGTTCAATCAAAAGTTGCTATTTCACCCCCATTTCACAAGGTATTGAAAACATTTTCAATAATAATATCGGGTTTTTGCTAATTAACTGTTAGAACCATTTTTTTTTCTGATCACATGGAGTATATATGTCCTGCTAGTTTCTCACAGAAGCTTTTTTCCATGCCTCCAGAGACTACTGTTAAATGGGGAATGATGGTCCATATATAGCCATGGGATGACTCCGAATGCCATGTACAAGGGGGTGTAATTGTGAGCAATTTGATCTGTGTCCTCCGAGACCGACAGGATTGTCACTGTAATTGTCTAATCGGCGGATCAAAATATCAAAATGAATATTTTATGATCGACTGGGGATTTTTGTTCCGTGGGAACTTGACTTTATTGTGACTCATGTCAAGGTATTTATTTAAATGAATAAGATATCGTGGGGAAGTGACACAGAGTGAGTGTTTTCATTAAATCACTTTCAAGAATTTAAAATTTGTATGTCTTGTTTTTATCGATAAAACCCGCGAAATACAAAAAGTTACAGTCTATGTTGGTATGAATAATCATTAACATATCTGAGTGTAGCAATAATTAAAAGATTTTTAACATATAGTACGATGAATGGATTACAACTGACACAATAACACTATAGATGATGATAATTACCTAATTTTCACAAACATTTCAATTTATAGGCGCGTTTCGCTAACAAATTAGCTTTCTCAGTAGAAATGAATGACACAATGACATAAAACATCGTCTATATAATCAAGATCGAAGTTTCTATGAAATGTTGAAATGTAGACCGTTTGTTAATTGTATAAAAATATATACAAATATACACATGAGGCGCACACATATCTATAGAGACATACAGGTCCTTGCAATGAAAAATTGGCTTTTCCTATCATACTTAGATTTTCATTTCCTGTATTGACTATACTTTTTCAATTGATGTTTTATTTTCCGCTATCGTCAAATTTGATATTGAACATTTTATTTGAGGAAAAACTCAACATTTGCTGGACAAAAACAACAACAATAGAATAAAGTCGTGATGAAAACTTCCACCCGAAAATAAATGCGGAATCAAGCGATATGAAAAGTAATGAAGAACCTCTATAGCCGAATTCCAGAAAAGGTCCGAGATACTTTTATAGAACGTTATTTGAAGACCTTGGTATACTTACAACACTATCACTGTACATTCTACGATCAGTCACTCAAATACATAAAAATGAAGCACGAAACAAATGATATCCACTATAATACTCGGCGAAGCAATCATATCAGATTACCAAGACCATTCAATAATATAGTTAGAGATTCAATAATATATAATGGCATCAGAATGTATAATCACCTATCCACGGCCATAAGGGACACTACGTGTCTTAGGTGATTCATAAGAGATACCAAAAAAATCCTCGTACAATAAGCTTGTTATAAGCTAGATGGATTTTTTGTTTCCAGTCTGTAGATAGCAAAAGTCCTTCTTACCCGGAGTTTGGTGCATACCCCTAATTAATAATAATACTAATAATAATAATAATAATGATAATAAACGCCTTTTATTGTTATTTGAGAACAGTACATTAATGGTTCATTCGTAGACTGTTGGCAAAGTCTAGCTCAGAGCTATTCTACTTAACCAACAGAGGGACACAGCCCAACAAAAAAAAAATATATACATATATACTTACAAATTGTCTGGCAAGATTTAATTGTTAGAAAAACATGAAATAAAATAAAATATAAATTGTGAATCAAATTATAGGTGCATACATAGCAAACATTGAAAATCATGATAAATTGAAATGAAGTATGAGCTATAACTGAAGTAGTTGAGGTAGTTAATATGCCTGGTCGCATAAATATGCTTACTTCTTACCAAGTAAATGATGCTTCAATTTATATTTGAACTTATTTATATTATATAATTTGAATTCATCAGGCAGAGTATTGTACATTTGGATGGCATTGAAGACAAAACACCTTTGAAAAATGCAGTTTTGTGCTGAGGCATGGTCAAGGTAGATATGTGTCTGATATTTTGTGAATGTATTTTGAATCGAGAAATGAAATTGTTGATCAATGCTGGACGGTTAAGATCATTTAAAAGTTTGTGAGTAAAGGTACCCATGTGGAGCTGCCTTCTATTGTACATATTGAGCCAGTTGCATTCAACAATTTTATGTGAAATATGATCATATTTTCTGATACCATAAATCAGTCTTGCACAACTATTTTGCACTTTTTGTATTCTATCCTTATGGACTTTGATCAGGCATGGTCCATAAAGGAAATCACAATAGTTAAAGTGACTCACATTCTTATAACACTAGACATTACAAAAAATCTCCTATCAATGCAGGCTGCCGTTTTTTGAACAGTCTGCCGCGTGGAATAAAAAACGCAGGATCCCATGGTGGTCTTAAGTGTAAACTTAAGGAACTCCTAGTCAGAGAATGTTTGTATAATATTGAGGAATTTGAATGTTTTCTGTTTTGACATAATATCGAAGTATTTCACGATTTATGTTAATCATTATTGTAATAATTTGGCAATGTTACGATTTGTCTTGTTGTCGTTTTGTTTGTCAACTGAACCTTACATTGTTCTTCTAGGACATTTGAAATTGTAACAAACTTTGCCTTGTCCTATTTATTGTTATCGATAGTTGAAAGGATCAATAAATATGTCATTTTATTTATTTTTATTTCATTCACAATTCTTTACGGTAAACCTACCATCGAAATAATGAACCTGCCAAACTTTCTGAAACAATTGTTACCAGGAATCATCCAGACCGGAGTATTTTAGGTTCAGTTGAGAATAGAAAACATGACGCATTCCAACCTGTCAGAACTGAAGCAGTTGGAGTTGTAGTTGGCGAAGGAATAATCTCTCACAGAGATATTGTTTGGTTTCTCAGCTAGTAGTATTTTATCACCAGTAAATGGAAGCGATGAAAAAATAATAATAACAACCGCCTCTAGTCACTATTAATATCCTTTAGATAGTTATCAAAGAATCTTAGTTTTCCTTTTATTCATATTCTTTCGTCTCCTTTTACATCTAGATGATTATGAAGTGCAATGAATTTTCTGACAAAGCATCATGACTAGTAAATGTACAATAAAACTCCTTTCAGAATCGGACATTCGAAATGGTCAGCGTTGGGCATAATACAGTTAACTTCCGGTCTCAGGTGAATACCCTTCAGTTTGTGTAACTGTGAGGTTGTGTATATTCTGCATACCTACATGATATATCTTTAACTATTAAAGAGCTTATCCATCATTTTGGCGGAAGTTATGGACTCTACAAAATGTATTGTATATTATGTTGAATTTGGAGAAAGGTAGAATATAACAAGCAGAACAATGTTATAGGGGGGTTATTTACATTTAGTCAGGATACAGAGACGAATCTCGTTCGACGGTCAATGTTGAAGCTTAGTTTTGCAACTTACCTCCTTGGAGACACTTCTGATAATAAATATTATTGGGGAAGAAACGTCTTGGAGTTCTTCTTTTACATCTCTATTATAAAAACTGTGGGAATCTTCCAAACAAAGGAAAAAAGCAAATACGTAATCCAAAAATGAACTTTTCACATATAAGGAAAGAGAGGCCA
This sequence comes from Leptinotarsa lineolata, assembly GCA_015342045.1. NCBI lineage: Eukaryota > Metazoa > Arthropoda > Insecta > Coleoptera > Chrysomelidae > Leptinotarsa > Leptinotarsa lineolata. The sequence continues at coordinate 12,885 of WOGR01000564.1, read as the reverse complement.
AATAGCCCGAAACCGGTCTGTAAGTGTGACCGTTCAATAATTAAAAATCGATTCCGGCAGTTGTATCACCAACAGCATATGCAGGAAATACTTCAGTGACACTTGTCAGATATAATCCAACGCCCTTCGTGGTATTAGCCAGTGGAGTAGTTGTTTTCTGATAGGTGTCAGTCCATTAACCTACAGTGTAGGGAATTGAGAGTGGCCTGAACGAATTGTTCCTTCAAATGATTTGATTTATAGCCAGTCTTCAAGTATGCCCACTGACTATATGTGAAAAGTTTTTTCCTTCTACAAGGAATTGGGCAAATTTCGGAGATGCGGTTGGTTAGTACCTCGTTCACCAGGTGGGCCGATGACAAACATGTTGTTTGTTGTTCGCTTCGGCTTAGTACGAGGAATGATATACTGAAAGGAATTATAGAATATCATTGACTCTTTGTTGATGATGGCCACTACCTTCCACTGACGAGAGGCCACATAGCCCGAAATCGGTCTACAAGTGTGCCCGTTCAATTATTGAAAATCGATTCCGGCAGTTGTATCGCCAACAGCATATACAGGAAATACATCAGTGAGAATTGAAGAGACAAAATACTGAAGTTAATCAGATTGTATATACATCTTTGGAAACGGTCAGTTTTTCAAAGGTGTTACGCTTCTGTGTTGTGATAGTTTACTCTAAACAAATTTGATGGCTCAAGGATACGAATTGAAAGAATATACCTTTTTCATATCACCTCATAATTACTTCGCTTATCCTTGCTCTCTTGGCTAGACTGGTCTGGCACTGTCTGAACGCGCTTAACAACATCTTAAATAACCAGGGCGAAATTTCTGGAACGCTCCCCACCTACTTCCTGGACCTTCCTTCAATTGTTCTTTGCGCTATTTTAGAGCCATCCAGATGATTTATCTCAGTCATTCGTTTACTGTTTTACATTTCTTGAAAAATCTAGTCACTAGTCGGTTGGTTACAAATGTCTATTGATGCGTATTATATCGCTGCTCTTGGATTCGATTGATTTGTAAGCGAGTGCAGCATATGAGTTGTTCAGAGTGTTCACTACTTACCGTCTGGCCCGAGTTATGGATTCCACACTGAAAACTGAGGCCTCGTTAGTCCTTTACTGAAACAAGCATCCTAAAAACGTCTGTTGTTCGGAGTTCGGAGGGGGGGGGGGCGTTAATATTTCCGTTGATAGCTTTTCAATTGAATTACACGTTATGACCTATTTTTAAAAATCAGTTCTGGTAGCTTCGATTTATTTTTCTGTATTAGCAGCATTTTGGTATATTTTCCCTGTTTTTCTACATTCGGAAATGGGTTTTCGTTTTTCATCAAAACTTCATCATATCAAAAGGTTGATAAAACTGGGATACATCATAAAAATTTGTAAGTGGTATCTATTTGAAAGAGGTCACAAAAATATGCAAATTATAAAATATTTTTAATTATTCCACGTGACATTTAGGAAAAACTTGGACACAAGTCCACAAACATTGCATCCACACACCAGAACTACAACACTTTTTGCATCATCAGGAAATGAATTATATACTAATTCCCAACTCTAACTTCGCCTATTTATATGTTGCAAACTTTCGATTTTAGTCATTGCGTAATATTACTGGGAATTCGATATATGATGAGCCGACCAAAAGCTTCGACCAATAACAAATATAATATTTTAGATTATTTTGTATAGTTTAAATTGATTTATCCATAGTTCTTTACAGTTACAAGCCAAAACGACCAAAAAAAAGGTAAAGCTGACGGCAAAGAATTCGAATGTCCCCAGAGCACTGGAAATGGAAATTATGCGGACCCGGCAACATGTAAAAGGTTTTATCAGGTGAGAAAAATCACTAAATAATATGTTGGTATATTTTAACGCGTGAAATGTAGAAGTTAAAATGATACAATAAAACGCATAATTGAAAATAAAAGTATATTATTCAAAAAACGAGAAATGTGGCCATTACTCGTGAGATGAAGTTTGTTATTTGAGCAAAATAATGGCTATCAATATGAGTAGAATACTATACGTTTTCTATGACTTATAATAAGAATTTTCCAAAATGAGATTCATTTGTGAAGGATTTGTGAAAGATTTTTGAAGGAAAAGAAGTAACAATAGCATTTCTATGCTGCTCACGTGATTTTGTCGAATTAATCTGATTATTTTCTCCAAATCGATGAAATGATGAAAACATTGAAAGCTAGGCCACCAAAATAGAGTTTTACAGCATTAAAACGCTTCTCACCAACAACGAAAAAACTGACAGTCAAGAAATTAACATCTATATGTCATTATTCTTGAATCGTACGTGACTCTCAAAGCCTTTTTATGCATCATTCGCACTATTTTCAATTACTGTCACTGTCCTAATTAAATTGGACCAACGGAATCATATATTCAAATATGATTGTGTTTAGATAATAAAAATTTGCACAAACGCTTCCACAGGTTTAATTTGATTGTTTCCTGCAAACTGTTAAAATCATGGAAAAATTGAAGGTAAGGTCACCAAAACAAAACTCAATTAGTTCGGACTTCCTTTGTCTACTATGATAGTAATAGAATTTCGAATATCTATTCAATTTAATTTTTAGATTCATTTGTTCTTTCAGAGATTTCAAATCATATTATATCATATCAGACAACATGAAACATTATCAACCACTTTCGAACACTAAAATAGAATTTCACAGCGATTGAACGCTTTTTCCCAAAAGTGATAAAACTGTCAGCCATGAAATCAACATCTAGGCGTAATTGTTCTTGAATTATACCTGACTCTCTGGGCTTAGTTCAATCTCTGTCACTATAAGTATGAAAACGCCCGAGGAAACTACTGTATAGCGCAACACGTGTTGCGGTTTTGTAAACTGTCTAGTGAAAATCCCACAATAAATTGTTGAATAAATTATATATTTTCATCAAGTATCGGCCAATTCCAACACACGATTAACATTGTGAATATCATCAGTTCGGACTTCCATTGTCTAATATGATTCTAGTATGATTAGAAATCTATCAAGTAATAAAACATGAAATGAAAATACAATAAAACGATAAAAATAATAAAGATACAAAATGAAAATAACCACAGAGTAAAAAGAAATGAAAAAGAATATAAATGAGCAAAAAATTAGAAAATAAATTAAAAAATTGCACATATATTGGCGAAGGGGACTGACACTAAGTAAGGAACATCTGTATACCGAAAACCCACTCACACGGGACAATATCTGAATCAAGAATCCAACCACCATCAATCAGCCAAAAGAGGAATCGTCAATACTCTAATGGATTGTATTTTCGGGATCTGTAATTGAAGAAAGGTCTCGAGAAGGAACTAAACATCATCAAAAAAGATCTTCGGCGAAGTTGTTACTCCAAAATGATGGTGGAAGAGATATTGGCTAAAAGACAGCAAGAGCCTCGCAAGGAACACAAGCCGACACAACCAGTGACCATAATTGGGTCCAAGGAAAACATCAGAACCTGCTTTAGATGCGGAAACACCATCCGTAGCAGCCTCACGAAAACCAGGCCACCAAACGCGGACTGCGAATCCAAGAATTGCATTTACCGGATACCCTGTGAGTGCGGCAAATTCTATATCGGTGTCACTAATAGGCCATTGAAAGACCGCATTGCCGAGCACAAGAAAAACACACAACGAGGACAAACCAGCGAATCAAAAATAGCAGAACTCATCAACATTACATCAAGTGGTCCAAAGCTGAGATCATCCACATGGAGGAACACTGGTCAAAGTGGCAATGAAGCTGCATATATGTTGTCCAACGATGCATTCAGCCAAGCTAGCGTAGAGATACGCAACATATGGAAACCTGTAATCACGATCAACTCCCGCCAAACGGTCAATTCCTGCAAAACCGGTAAAGTGGAGAGAGGGAAGAGGTGATAGGTGAAAGCGCTCGAATGACCTATAAATACTCATCTCTCGGAGGAATAGTCTAGTCCCATTAGTTAGGGAAGCTATGGATTATACTGTAGACGACTCCTTCCGATATAGAAGGCCCAGACACTCTGTCGAGTGAGGCCCTCATGTGCCTAGTGAATAGACTCATTCATCCTACACAACCCATCCAGGTAGGGGTTTCACCGTGAAGGGCGGCACGGATGTCTGCGGACTTTCATGCCGTCAACCTCAACCTTTCACTCAGTCCAAATGTCCATTTGTCCCTTTGACAGATATCAACCGAAAGGGCAAGGGAGCAGGGCTCCAGCCTGATTTAAATCAAGATGACTATGAAAAGTCTAGTCGCCCGACAAAACCTATTACCAATAATAGGTAGAAGAAGCAACATAGGACTCAAAGGGAAGTTGCTGATGATAAAGACCGTAGATCCTGTATGCCTGCATTGCCTGGGACCAGTGCGCACAGACATACAGAAAACAGATCCAAAATTTATGAACGCGTGCCCAAGGCCGCTGTGAATTCTCCGTGGTATATACTCAACAGGTATACATTCTGAGACCTAGACCTGAACACACAATATATAGACCTGTATATGAGAGCACATGCAGAAAGTGTGTTCGATAGAATCAGATCGCACAACAATCCAGCGCTACGCGATCTACACGATACGTTAAACAGGGATGACCCCAGATTTCGAGAAAGGGATTAACATAGAAGGGAAACGAAACAAAACGAGAGACCACCCTCGAGAGTCACTGTCAGGCGACTCTGGTAAGTATAACACTTTTTAACCAGACAAAATTCCTTTTCAAGTTCACCGAGAAACACTCTACTGCGATCTCTTAAACAAAACCTTCCGGTTAGCTTTTGGCTTCCCATGCAAAAGTTCAGTTAGGTATGTCACGATAAAACAAATTAATAGATTAGAAAATGAAAGCACCTAAAGGGAGACTTTCGACTGAAAAAAAGGTCAGATGTCAATCTTGCTGAACCAGCAGTAGGTTGAGGACCACTCCTGGAGGAGCGGGGGTGGTAAGTTTTCCTCGCAAAATTTATTTTGTGGGCGAAGTTTTTATCCCATGGCACTCAACCCGGGAGGGTGCATGAGGGGGGAATAGTCTAGTCATCACCCGAATACGATTTAATTTTATTTGTTCTTCCATAGATTTTGAATCATAGTAGAATCATATTAGATAATGAGAGTCCGAACAGATGATATTCACCATGAAACATTGTGAACCACTTTCAAAAAAACAATTAACATTCTTTCACTCATCTAAACTTTTTTGCCAGATTTGGGTAAGAAGCGTTTGCCCAAGACTGGAAAAATCGCGATAACTTGCCTAGCCTATTCGCCACTGAAATATGAAAAAATCGTATAATTCGAGTGCGAGTAAATATAACCGAAACAATTTTTCGCAGACAAATTTTCAATAACAAATAATTTCACTTTCAGGGCTAAATAAATGCAATAAATGTTAAAGAATCCAGTTCAACAGTGGTGGTTGTCCCCCAGAGCGTTATGTTTTCTTAAACAAGTGTAAAATTTATTTAATTAAATGCGGTTGATTTATCTCGAAAGTATGAATGTGTTTCAAGGTGAACAGCAACCAATTTTTGGTGCGTAAGAAAAGTACACCCATTTCCTCTTTATAAACTGTGGTATATAATCTATTCGGATTGAATAAAGACAAGTTGTTTTCATTGAACAATTTTATACAAATTCAATTTCACACAATAGTCAATTAGAAAAATTGAATCAGTACCTTACATAAGTTTAACTAGTAATGTTGAAGATGAATCATACAATTCTCAAATTCCTTTCATTCTCTTTTGATATTAATTCTTTCCCGATACAAACACTTCTTCAACTCACCGGAACTGTGAAATTCTCAAAACGCGTTTCTCGAACCTGGTTGGCGTCATCTGTAAATGAACTACACTTCTATCGGATTTATTCTATGCCGGAAATTTCACTTCCACCTTTCATCGACTGCTGTGGTCATTCATATTATGTTCTGTATATGTCTCATTACCAAATTCTTCAGCTACATAGATATTAGCATCTTGCTAATCACCAAACATGATGAAACCCTTTTATAATAACCTAGAAAAAATTTCGAGAAAAAACTTATTTTGAAGCAACCAAGTCCGCATTTCATATTTTTATCAATGATGTTACTTTATCTAATGATAAATTTCATACGGAATAGGACAAAAATCAAATTAATTAGCTTCTTATCAAAATTGATAATTTTCAATTCATTCAATGTTCTGAGATATTGAAAAAAACATCTATTTAATAGCTTTTTTCTAAACACGAACTGGAAATAACATACAGAAAAATATCGAACTAAAAAAGAATGAATTCAGTGACTTTTATTAACATTTTTGAGTATTGCATTTTATATTTCGCTTTTCATAGTTTTATCGATGATGTACTCTAATGTTAAATGTCATACGAAATAGGACAAAAATCAAATGAATTAGCTTAATATCAAAATTATTAATTTTCAATTCATTCAATGTTCTGAGATATTGAAAAAAAAACATCTATTTGCTAGCTTTTTTTCTAAACACGAACTGAAAACAACATGCAGAAATATAACGAAAGTGCTAATGATATATTTTCAACTTTGTGCGATATTGAACAAAACGAGAATGAAATTAGTGACTTTTATTAACATTTTTTGGTATAGCATTTTATATTTAGCTTGTTTATATTTTTATCAATGATGTTACTCTAATATTAAATGTCATACGAAATAGGACAAAAATCAAATCAATTAGCTTTCTATCAAAATTTTTAATTTTTAATTCAGTGTTCTGAGACTTTGAAAAAAACGTCTATTCAATAGTTTTTTTCTAAACACGAACTGGAAACAACATGCAGAAAAATATTGAGAGTGCTAATGACATTTTTCAAACTTTGTGCAATTTTAAAAATTTGAATTTAGAACTTTATACTTCATAACTCTATAAATTTACTATTCTTTGACAGAATCTACCTTACCACAATCTTTAGTTCACTCAAAATTCTTTACTGAAAATAATTTACAAAAATGAAAATATAAGTCGGAAATGCAGCAATGTCGTTTGATATACTAGTAAAGTATTATATGATGTCCGTGTTTTTGATGAACTTTGCCAATACATCAATAATAAACGTGAAAAGTTTAGAAAACTGCAATACTTTTTCACTATATCTTACGTTCCTTTGTTTTTTAATATGTTGAAGTTGATGCTTGTATCTTGTGTCCAATGATTATCTGACAGTTGACAGTTTTGATAGTTGACAGTTCTGATTTTGTTCACATACACCCACGGGCAATAAAATGGGTAGAGAATTTTTTCTTGCTGCTTTACAATCTGAAAAATAAACAAACCTGAGTTGAGGGGAAACAATTCTCAACGCCTCAACTCAAATAGCGTTTTTACGCTGCTTTCAACGCAGCGCTTTCCACTTTTTTGTCCTGGATGCAGGCATTATGTTGTATGAAATATATTGTGTGAATTTCTATATGAACGAAATTTTATTCTATTGGTGTCTATTGCAAAATTACAACATATAATAATCAGAAGTATACATTATTATTCGATTCTTAGGAGTAACAGCCATTTTTATTGCTGCAAGTAAAATGATATTTAGTTTTATTTTATTTATTTCAGTGTGTCGATGGGTTTCCATATGTCAACAGATGCCCATCTGGACTCTACTTTGATGACGTTGCAAAATATTGCACATTCAAGAATGAAGCGAGATGTGGACCCATAGAATCGAGTGAGTTTTAAACTTTTATATCGATAATTCGTCAATATCATCAAGATAAGTTATAAACGTGTAACTGATCGCTGTCTGTTCATGAAAGGTAGTTGAGAAAACTATTATTGGAGGTATTACTTAACGCAGTAAATACTGTCCCTTCATCTGTGCGAAAAGATATTCTTTATATCTACGTTTAATAAATAGAAATAAAAATAAACGAATATAGGTGGGCAATGACTCAACAAATACTCTTCAGTTGATTTGGCTGAAATTTTGATCAACTACATCTAGAGTTTTTGTATTTGTGAGGAGACTTTCTTATAAATCTGTTTTTTGTTTCAAATCAAAGATAATCATATATGTGAGAACTTTTTTATGTTAGAAAATCTGGAAAAATTCAAAATCCGAAGTCCACGTAAACAAAGGCGTGGGCAGTGGCTAGTAGTAACTGAAGTTAACGAAAATAACAATAAATTTGATACTAAGTCTCATATTATTAATATTTATATGTAACGCAAAGTGTGAGAAGTGTTTGCTATTTATTTTCAATTATCAATTTGCACAATATGTAGGTAGCTATTTTCCTCTTCTTTTGCAGCGCCATCTCCAGTCACAGAAACTCCAACAGATCTAGCAACGAAATGCGATCTAGCGAAATGTCAGTTGCCTTATTGTTTTTGTTCGAAGGACGGGACAATTGTACCGGGAAATTTGGATCCCGAAGAAGTGAGTATCGATATCAAATATTATAACATTCAATGTAGATTTCGGGTTTTTCAATAACTACAAAAATCGCGATGAAAGTTCATAATGATTTCGTTTTTGTAGCTAACCATTGATTTTTACTTACATTGGCCGACATCTCAAATGCCCTACATAATAACTATCAAGACTACCAATCATAAAACAAAGAATAAATAAATTTTTTATGGATCCTATGATAAATTGTAAGACCTTATACGCTGTCTGTTCAGAAAATTAGGTGAATGTTATGCCGCGAAATTCGAACAATCACCTTATTTTTTCACAGTCCACGTAATTTCTCATATTGTACTCATATGGTCACTTCTTTTATGAATACAGTGGATCTTTGTCCACTATCAGACTTGAAATTTTTCAGACCATTTTAATATATAGAAAATAAAATTATAGCATAACATAATGACACAAAAATTGATACAATTTCGAAATATGGTATAGAACAAAACATGAGTGATTGAATTTTGATTGAAACACGTATATAATTCAAAATTTTAAACTATAGACGATATTGATACAAACAAACTGGTATTACAGCTGATCAACTATACTTACAAACTTCTTCTTCAAATGATTTCAGACTAAGATTTATTACATTAATTAACCTTTCATGAAAAGGCAAATGTTCATCATAGTATCATTCTAAAAGTTATATCAGTTTATTCTTTGACAAATCAAGCGGCTTCTATCGTGAAATACATTTTAAAAATCATCAGACAGATCTTTTCAAAACAAATTTTCATACCAATCAATAATTAAAATAATTATGAAATAATATTTTACCTTAAGGGTCCGGTAGGTGTATGACTTATCACAGTTCCAGTTGTTTTAAATATATAAACTTGTACTGCAATAAAACCTAATGGACATGCATCGTATTATATTTCACTTCATTCTGTCTTTATAATGTTTGATGAATAAAATAGATTAAACATTATTTTGTCACTTTAAAATGATAGCACCAATTTCCATACTTTTTCATTATTTTTCATTCACTAAAGTTGGCAGAAAATTTATGTTAACAAAAATTTCAACTTATGAACTAGACTACATTGAGTAAAAACCGATGATATTTCTGAGCTTTGAAGCTAATATTGGCTCCTTTACCGTTTTCAGATACCTCAAATGATTGTACTAACGTTGGATGGTGCCGTTAATTTGAACAACTACGATCATTATAGAAAAGTATTCAACCATAAGAGGAAAAACCCAAATGGATGTGAAATTAAAGGTACCTTCTTCATTTCTCACGAATATAGCAATTACCATATGATTCAAGAACTTGCCAGCGAAGGCCATGAGATTGGAACAGAAACAATATCGTGAGTATTTGTTTACATTACAAGACGTAATCTTGACCCTTTGTATCGAAATCGTGTGGTTTGAATTTTAAGTGGAAGGCTGTACCTGAATGATAATAAGTTAAAATAGGAATGTAAAAATGCGTCCGCACGATCTTTACGCGAAGTAACAAGAATACAATCCAGTCTCTGTAGTTGTAATCGATTTGGTTAGAATCTAGTTAGATGTGGCACACAGCAGTTTATATATTTTATTTTAATTCATTCAAGTTAACAAAATGAAAGAGTCGAATAAGTCTGATGACTGTGTCAACATTTGAAGAAGAGACAAGACAAGAAATACCTCCTCTCGACTAAAGTAGAGAATATTTTTGTCTCGTCTTGAAAAGAGTACCTGACATTTTTCTCTTGTCTTGACAATGATATAGTTTTTTTCGACGAGAGAAGGAATCTTGACTTGTTTCGATTTCTCTTGACGGAGAACTTCTTTGGTATTTAGAATTTACAGTAACTGGTAATGGAAGCAGTTATTACTAATTTTTCATATCACATGTTTTCGCTAACACAGTAGCTTTTTTGTAGTGAATTAAGTGCTATAAGTTCATTCTTACTCTAATATTTATATACGTTGAGTAATCACAATTGAGACTACCTACTTGGGTACTCACTCGATCATATTACCTAAACCTCTACAACTTTTATATATCTAAGGTACTTCTTCAATTATGATTACCTAAAACATATTACATCAATTCTACATCAATAATAATACTTCGTCGATTTTTAAGAAAACAAGTTCAATAATGGTGATCTATTTAAATCCAGTTGGACATTCATGAGTATGTTTGAATTTTTAAGTTTATTGATTTCCATTGCTTTCAAATGATTCAGATTTACACCTCTATTTTTTAAGTGTAAAATTTTGAAGATATGATTTTCTTCTAAAAGATGATTTGAATATGTTGAACTTGTTTTCTTATTTACATAGCTCATATGATGTTCCTAAATAAGATTCCTAAATGTTCTGCCAGTTTGATCGATATATACCTTAGGATACGTTCCAAGCTTTAATTTATATACTCCTGATTTCTTGAATTTGGATGTTTTGACTTTTTTATTTTCAACTAACTTTCCCAACGTATTACCTGTTCTATATGCAATATTAATATCTCGTCTATTGAAAAATGAAGCGACTTTTTCTGTTTTTTGTCCAAAATATGTTAAAGCTTTATAATTTTGATTATCTAACTCAACAACAGGAAAAACGTCTCGAATCACTTTTGCGTAGACTTTTTTGGAAAGTATTTTGTTTATTGATTTAGCTATAAATCCGTTGTTTATTGCAATTTTCTTGATGATATTAAGTTCTTTATTGAAATTATCTATTGAAAGAGGATCATTGACTAATCTGTGTATCATGATTGAAAATTGATTGAATTTAAGTTGTCTGCTTCTTTAATAGTGAATTCAAAGTTATTATGAATTTTGTGAATATCCCTATGAAAAATATCTAATTGTCTCTTAGTACCTGTGAAATATACCAAAACGTCATCCACATATCTATGCCAATACAAGAAATACTTAATCAAAGCATATTTAAAAATCGACTTCTCTACGTTATCCATGAAAATTTCTGCAAGTAAGGGGCTCAACGGATTTCCCATAATTAAACTTTTAGTAGAGAAATAAATGTATTTTCAATTTAACAACAATATTTAATTCATTTCATATTGTTACGTTTTACCCGTGGGTTCAATTATAATTGACTACAACTGAACAATAATCAAACTTAACTTTATTTCACTTTCGATATAACAAAACACTTCAACCAAAACTATTTGAATGTCTGTTGCCTTTTTATATCGCTCCGCGTACCGCACTGTACTCCCACTGTCTGATAGGCGAGTGGATAACGCTTATATTTGGCAATCGAAGGTGCTAGATTTTTCTTTGGAATTCCATCGAACGACGGTAACGGTGTTCTAGTCACATATGGAATGCCGACAAACATCATCGA